>JABSSZ010000095.1:0-155294 GCA_013755755.1 Fusarium sp. NRRL 25184 | reverse complement strand
CCCTAAAATGACCTGCGAAAAGTGACTTCCAGGCGTTTGCTGACGCAGCCAAGCCTTTTCTCGCGCCTCATAACGCAATTCTCAGCGGTTTCTCACTGAGAGTTTTCCCTGTGCGGACGAATTGGCCAAATCGCATCCCGAAGTGCTTTTGTATATATAGAATATTGTAATGTTGTATGTCAGCCTAAAAAAACTCTTTTTGATCGGTTTGGTCAATTTCTTTTTACAGGTGATATTCAAGGCCACCTTTTGCCACTGCACAATGATGAACCTTGGCTCAGATGGCCTGCGAAAGAGGGTCGCGATCGTGGGCGCTGGTCCTTTGGGTCTGATCGCGACCAAGAATTTCGTCGAAGAGGGCTTTGACGTTACCACTTTTGAGCGCAATGAATACGTTGGCGGTTTGTGGCATATCACGTCTGATCCTACACAGACTTGTGTATTGCCTGGCACCATCACCAACACATCAAAGCTCACAGTACGTTCATCCTTAGCAATTGACTACTGGCAGCGATACTGACAATTACAGGGCGTCATGACCGACTTTCCCATGCCAGAATGTAAGCCTCCCCCTCGTCGCTCACTTACTGATTTATTGCTGACATTTTTACAGCATACCCCATGTATCCAACCGGCGAACAGATTGAAGAATACTTCCAATCATACGCCAAAGAGTTCAAGCTCATTCATCACATCAAATTCGGCATAGAAGTCGTCGGTGTCTCACGCGATGAAACCTCCAAGATGTGGCGTCTCTCATATCGCTCAAGCAGCAAGCCCGATGCTGGGATCCATGAAGACACATTTGAACGATTGATCCTCGCCACCGGATCTTTCACCAAGCCATCAATCCCCAACGTCAAAGGTATCGAAGGCTTCAAAGGTGAAGTACTCCATTCTCAAGCCTTCAAGAATCCCGCCAAGTATAAGGGCAAAAACGTTCTCGTCGTTGGTCTTGGAAGCACAGCAGCAGACTCCATTTCTGGGTTTCACAAGGCGGGCGCGAACAAACTCATTGTGTCTCATCGACAAAAGGTTCTCATTTTACCTCGCATCACAAAAGACAATAAGGTCTTGGAGTTTACGCTCTCATTTAGACTGCTGCAATTGATCTTCTTTCTTCAGGAGGTGAATGCGTGGCTCATGTCCATCATCTTCTTTAGCGAGTTGAAGAAGATCCAACAAGACAACTTTCCAGGCCTGTCATCGCACCCTGCCTTCACAGATGGGCGTAAGATGCCTGGACCGAAACATATGATACCGACTGTCAGCGATGACTTGGCTGGTTATTTCTTGAGTGGAAGGTTCGTTCACAGGGTTCATTATCTCAGGCATTCATACTAACATGAGGCAGACTACGAAGTGCGCCAGGCATTGCAGAGATCAATGGTCCAAAGTCGGTTAAATTCGTTGATGGCAGTGAAGCCACTGACATTGATCTGATACTATTCTGTACCGGTCTATCGCCGGACTTGGCCTCATTCGTTCCCAAAGAATACGACCCCTACAATATTGATCTATCACCTAGTTCATTTGCAAAGCTTCAGCCTCACTACACAGCTGATAGACGCGTCGCTCGTTTATACCGAGGCTTCATGTCCATCCAGTGTCCTCACCAGTTAGCTTTCCTCGGAACGACACTGGCGAAGCGACCAGCCTGGCAGCTGTACGACTTGATGACCATGGCACTAGCTCAGCTCTGGGGAGACAAGTATCCAATGCCCTCCCCTGCAGAGATGAACAAAGACGCCGATGCCTTTATTGACAATATTGTCAAGCTGAGCAAAGGTGGCGATGTCAAGTTCACCGGTGTCATTGGTCACAAGGAATTTGACAAGTGGTTGAATGATGTCGCTGGGACAGGTCTCTATGATCATTTGGGAAATTGGACCAACGGCAGATGCTGGAAGCTTTGGTGGAAGGATAGAGAACTGTACAACAAGCTCATGACGGGTATTTTGTCAGCTCATGTTTTGAGATTGTTTGATACTGGTCGGGGGAGGAAACCTTGGGCTGGTGCAAGACAGGCTATCATGGAGGCGAATGATGCTGCCGACAACTTTGGCAAAGACAAGGCTTGAGCTAGGGAGAAAGCCGCTTTGATCAAATTAGAGCTGAATAGTGATCAACTCAGAAGTTTATCATTGAGGGAAGAGAATGCCGAGTGAATCATGGGGTCCCTAGTATTAGCCTTATAGAACAGTTGACCGGAGATGCTCGATATACAGATAGCTTCACACTACTTATCAACTGACCGCCTTAACCGACCCATAGCTCTCAGGGCGTGTCTTTAATGCTTCGCAGATCTTGAAGTGACTCGGCAATCACCTCGGGACGTGGGGTGCACTTCCAGGTAGTTTAAACTTCAACGCTAGCGATTCAAGACCCTGGATTCAAGGGTCCAAAGTCAAAACCATCACTTCAAGCGAGGCCACGCACTGCACCTTTCTTGTCGAGTTCCGCAACTTCCGACCCCGTACCCGTCAATCTCCCGTGGATAAAACGGCCTCGCATTCCAAATCGCCAAGCCTTTAGCGGAAGCGAGCGACTCCATATCGAAGGAAACGGAGAGTTTACGACGATAATGCAACGGTCGACGGACAACGAGCAAAAGTCCGTAGAGCCGACGGAGTTTTGGCGACTCGGGGAGTACGAATATACAGCGCGATGCACCAATGAAGATTGATAGTGTTGGCATGGGCAGGAAAAGGTAAAGGCATATCGAAGTGGCGATCATTGGGACTTTTCATCGTCGAATTAGACTGAGCCTATCCCCTTGCCCTTGAAATCGGCCCAGAGACTTGTCAATACCGATATGGTA
The DNA here is from genome assembly GCA_013755755.1 of Fusarium sp. NRRL 25184. Taxonomy (NCBI): domain Eukaryota; kingdom Fungi; phylum Ascomycota; class Sordariomycetes; order Hypocreales; family Nectriaceae; genus Fusarium; species Fusarium sp. NRRL 25184. The sequence goes on along the minus strand of JABSSZ010000095.1, from coordinate 152,473 downwards.
CTCGCGTTCGACCGGTTCCTCGGCACTACCGAGGCGCTACATACCGACTTTGACACGGCGATCATGATAGCTGGTACCAACTGGGATGAGGACACACCGACTAAGCAGCTTGATGAGGCCCTGCCACCACTGGAAGTACCCCGACAGGGCCCTAGTTATCTGGTATCAAAATCAGTGGAAGCTGACAAGAGTTAGAAATGAAAGGGGGTGTAAGTCAGAGGAGGGGCTGTAATAGCGGGATACTCAAATGAACCTCTCAGCAAGAGTTGAAAGGGCAGAGGACGGAATGAGAAAGGAAAGGTACACCCTGAGACAGAACAGACTACAGTCCAGGGTCATCCCTGGTACTCAACGAAGCTATCAGCGGCATCACTTACAAGGAGAGGCATTTACCAGAACTGGGTCTTTGAGGGATCTGGAGGACAAGAAACATTATAATCAAGTTAAGATATGAATAGTTACTCGTCGAGAATGATTTAGGAGCTAGAGGATTTCATTCCGAATAAATGACAGCATTATGGTCTAGATATCTAGCGATAATGCAGTACATTAGACTTATATATAAAAGAAGTCCTTTAAGTGGGCAACCATTCTGTATAAAGGCGAGCATTGCGTCGCAATGTAATAGGGGAAATCAATAAAGGCATAAAGCCCAATATCAGGTTTAGACCTATGCTATTGCTTGCTATTATAAAAAATGGCCGCATATAAAACTAGCCAGAGCTAGCCCTGTTATATTTCCCTAAGATATTTATCCCTCTTGCCAGAATGATAAAGAGAACCAGGTTCATAATCTCCAGTACTATAACAACGAGACCAGCAATAAAGGTATAAGACTATAAAGCACCAGTTAATATACAGAAAGCGTGCACTAGGTAGATATTCGACTTGCCAGTTCTGTGCATAGACCTGCCCAAGGAATATAGCTCTGTCGCGAGCTATTCCGGCATGACCAAGACCAAAGATCCCAGTGATTATTTCGAAGCACTTCCTTATCGACGATGAAGTAAACAGTTGCGGCGATCCAGCCTGCGATGACAACGCCAGAGCTGGCCAAGACGGCGCTGGTATGTACTAAGCCATCGCGCATGGAGCGGAACTAATCTTATCGTTAGGCCATCTTTAAACCAAGCATAACTCAAACTTACAAAACTGAGACGCGTCGCTAGAGCTACCATCTGAACAAAGGATGCAAATGCCGCGATTGCCAACATCAACCACGTCGACAGCATCTTGATCGAAGCCCAACGCGTTCTCACCCAGCCATCCTCGTTCCTATCCACAGAGTTATGCGTCGTCTTCCAGACGCTGACTCCATGGATGAGAAGACTCAGGATGCTGAGGTCGAGCAAAAGGATGAGGGCGCGCAGGGCCAGCCTGGTGGTATCAAAGATACTCGCGCTCTTGTTCTGCGGCGCACGGCGCTGCTTGAGAAGGCGCTGTGTGTCAGAGACAGGACGCGGACTCTTTTCAACATATCCGTTGTCGAATTCATCGTGAGGGTCGAGCCGGTTGGAGTAGGACTCGTAGCCGGATGGTGCACTGAGATCCATGATGAATATTGGGTTGCTGACGTTAAGCTTGGTTCAGTTTCTTCAAACAGATTGTCTGCAGGGCCTTTATATTTTAGATCGTGAGCTACTGAAGCGGAATTTATGATTAAAAGAACTTTCGTAAAATTGTCATGCAATACGATCCTGTCAGCCGCAGTCGATACCTGACCCGACACCGCCTCCTCAGCCCGCCAATCATTTTACACCTAGTTTCATCCAGAGTAAGCTGACTGTGAGCCCTAACTACAACCATAATCCTTATATCCAAGCATAAGGAATTGCATGCTGGCCCATTCTAGCCTACTTGGGACAATTAAATTGCACAATGACTTTTAAGCGAGCTCACTGCTATTCTAAAAGGCCTCAGGCCCATATAAAGAGATCCTCTCGGCGGAGGCTGAGTAATCTGTCAGCCTGAGCGAATATGTTGATTGGTCAATGCCCGAGATGTTTCTATAAGCAAGTGCGGCTATGTCCAGCCTTATCATCGGGGACCAGATGTTGAGCTAATGCAGTACTGCTGACATTGGATCAAGTGATTGATCGAAATACGCGCACCGTCGGTAATTAGTAAATCTCGGATTCTTAGAAGATGAGGAAATATGGTTATAAAGACGAGTATTGCACCATGAAGAGGAAATATCATCACCAAACACTTCTCTAACTCTTTCTCAACAGCATCTGAGACTCATTGCATTTCATATCTTTATTCTATTCATCTACAACTCCAAACACAACAAGCACCCGCCAAAATGCAATTTTTATCCATCCTTCTTCTTGCTGGCTCTGCCCTCGCCGCCCCCCGGGCCGCTCCGTCGTCTTCTCATCACGCTCGAGGTGACAGTATCGATGACATGCTGCCTCCCATCGTGCCCATCAACACACGAAGTGGTGACCGAGATCTCATCTCCAAGATCATCACTGCCCCCACTCAAGCCGAGCGCGTCAAGCTTCTCAACCAGCCTGGCGATTATGTCTTTGACTTCAAAGCTGGCACCGGAATCGGAGAAGCTTCAGGCAAAGGCGGCAAGTCAGTGTCAGCTACTGCTCTGACCATGCCCGCTCTCATCGGAAACGGAGCTGCCATGACAGTAGCCTTCCTCGGGCCCTGTGGGATGAACACAGCGCACGTTCACAACCGAGCAACCGAGCTCAACATTATCGTCAAAGGCCGTCTTGTCACCAACTTTGTGGTCGAGAACGGCGCCAAGCCTATCGCCAACACGATGGACACCTTTCAGATGTCCGTCTTTCCTCAGGGCGCTATTCATCAGGAATTCAACCCTGATTGCGAAGATGCTGTGTTTGTTGCTGCTTTCGACAATGCTGATCCTGGTGTGAACCAGATCGCGCAGAACTTCTTTTCACTGAATGGTGATGTTGTACAAGCAACTCTGGGTGGCGTGCAGACTATTGATGGAAAGGATATTGAGTCTTTCCGCGAGCATATTCCTGCGAATATTGCCCTTGGCATTGATGCTTGCTTGAACAAGTGCGGTATTAAGAGGAACTCGAAGCGAGATATTAGCGAGCTTCTGAACTAAATCGGGGATCGACGTGGTTTGCTTCTTGTTATGACTTCATTGGTAGATATAGATTTTCATGTATATATTCGGCTTTGTACTTAATGCACAAGTTAAGAATTTGATTATTATTAATAACTCACCTCAAGCTACTGATTTTAAAGTTCTAGAGAAGTGATTTTATCTCTGTGTTCAAAGTATAACAGGATTTCCTGACAAATACCTTTTCGAATTGTATATAACCAAATGAATGTCTTTAATGTTCTATCATAGCTGCTTTCCAGCCAACTCAAATAGCACCTTTGCCTTCTCTGAAATATCATACATATCCATCTTAACATCGACAAGAGTCAGGCCCTTACCCTCTATAAAGCTCTCAGAATTAAGAACCTCATCTAATTCCTCCATGTTTCTCACTTTGCAAGAATTAATCTGATATCCCTCCGGTGCATCTCCAAAAAGCTGAGGGGCTGCACTATAATTCCAAGGCGCCACGTCGTTGTACTCCGCATTCATTCCATGGATGTATCGCTCATATGTATAGCCGCTGTTGTTGATGATAAAGATAATCATGTTGACACGCTTGTGGATTATAGTACTGAGTTCTTGAGCTGTCATTTGAAAGCTTCCATCACCATCAAGAAGAATCGTGCGGCCTTTTGACTTCATAACTGCCTTTGCTTGCGAAACCCCGAGAGCGGCTGGCAGCATGTGACCGATGGAAAACCACATTCCAGAAGCGATTAGCTGTGATGAAGGTGGAAGAACCAAATCGCGTCCTCCTATGATTGGTGTCGCATTACCGAGTAGGATTGTGTCGTTCGGCTGCAGGTGTTTGTTTAAATGGATGTAGAACTCATCTTGGATAATATACGCTTTGGGATAGACCTCGAACTGCGGTTGAAGTCGAAAGTCTCCCCAAGAAGACGTATCTTGAAGCGGAAGCTGGGTCTTATCAAGCTTCTGAGCCATCTCCTCGAGAACCTCTTGGGCGTTGACCGGCTCGTCTTCAATATAGTTCCTGCCAATGAGAGTCATAACATGGCGTTCTGGCAGCACCGCCCAGCCCAGTGTCTGGGTATCAGAGAATTGACATCCAAAGGCCAGAACGAGGTCTGCTGATTTTACCGCCGATGTCAGGTCAACCGTACCGATTGCTCCGGAATAAACGCCGAAGTAGTTGGGTAGCGAGTTGTCCACCATGCTGGCACCTGATGGTAAAGATACTGTAGGAATACCTGACTTTTGAACGAATTCGTTGATTTCTTGCCTCATAGTCTCTGCGCCTTCAGCTCGATCAACAATGATGAGAGGGCACTTGGCTGAATAGAGCTTATGTAGGAGATCCCGTGCCACTTTACCAGCGTCAAGGTTGCGAACCGTGTCGGGATTCGGATCTATCGAATCATCCAGCTTGTCTGATAATACTTCCGTCTCTACAACATCTGACGGCATCTCTATGTAGACCGGCCGGCTATGGTGTAACGCCTGTGACAGAACCCTGTCGATCTGAGCCGGTACATCCTCCGGCGTCGTCTCAGCAAGATCAAGCTGCGCGACAGTAAACTTCTCCGCAATCTCGCGATACACTCCAATTCTGGAGTCAGCCATGGTATGGTGAATATGCAAATGCGGCTTCTTCCCGCCAACCGACGAACGCGATACTTGTCTTGCCCGTCGCGAAGGCGTTCCGACGATGTGAACAACCGGCAAGTACTCGGCATAGCTTCCAGCCACGGCATTAGCGGCACTTAGTTCACCGACGCCATAGGTCGTGATCAAAGCGCCGATACCAGATCCTTTGCGATGGCGTTGAGCTCGAGCATACCCATCTGCTGCGTATCCGGCGTTCAGCTCGTTGCAGCATCCGACGAATTTGAGCCCTGAAGGCGGGAGATGGTCGAGAGCTCGGAGGGTGAAGTCGCCTGGGACGCCATACACGCGTCTCGTGCCAGCCTGCCTAAGGCGTGTGAAGAGGTAAGATGCTAGAGGGATCTTTCTGTTTATCATGGTGGCTATAAGCTGGGTGAGGACTGGTGAGGACTGACAGCGGCATAAAGTTGTCGGTGGATCATCTGGCCGGCAGCGGGGTTGGTGATCTGATTCTCGGATTCGTCATCTGGTCAGCCCTATTTTCTGACATGAATATCGACAACTCTACGGATACAGATGGTATATTACTTCACGGATTACTATCTCTATCTCACATATTACTATCTCGGTGATATGGCGAGGATATGTTGTTTGTAACTCATGGAATTCAGTCTGACAGGTGGGTACTCAAGGAGGTAGGAGTCCGCTCCTCCACTGGGTTAGCTTGACTCTCATTGTCGTGGCTGGCTTGGACACAGCGCGGCTTTACGAATGTATTCTTAGCATTGACCACTTGCAAGCAATTGTGAGGGATCCACAAAAATGAACGAATTCTTGTACAGTACTGGTAGTTTGCTGGTTCAGGGTAATTCCTCAATTCCTTTTATGAATGTTTATGATTTCACGGCATCATTCCCTAAAATTAAGTCTCATCCATTTTCTACATATATTGCATTCTTCCTTTGACTGGTTAATTTATTATTACATGTTATGTTCCTTTAGTTCACAAAATGTAGAGCGAAGTCCGGTGTATGCAGGTGGTGAGACCATCATGCGACTGGTAATTACCAAATAGTTTGCACTCAGACTGTGTAACACACGTCTCACCTGACTCAAGCTTCATGAAACCCGAGCCGACCTCTCATGATTTCGAGTCATTTCGCCAGTAAACTCTTTAGACTTGATCCTTCAATTTGACCCAAGCACCCTGACCCAAGGTTGGTTTAGTGTTCATGCATAACCCATGGATCACTACCTTGTTGACAACTCACACGCTGTTGGATACATGATTGGCCCCTTCGCGTCATGAAGCAACAGGCACCAGAATTCCAAATGCAAGTCTCATCCTTGGTCTATAACCATGTCGACACGATCTGCATCACCTTCTGTTTCGGTTTAGATCAAACAATTCCTAGTCGTGCCAAGTATTTTCGCGATATTAAGCTTTAACCCAACCCAGTCACGGACATTCGGGTCCGAAGACGTTGATGCGTTGTAAACGACTATCCACTGACAGCTCCACTACGATGGCACTGTTGGAGCCGATACGCTCCCTCGGGAGCCGGTGGAAATACTATCAGATAAGGGAAATAACCCCAACGTCCCATCGAAACGTCAGCTGTCACACGTGGAAACTTTAATAGATGAGTATACAACCTCTACCAATTCCTTGCATAGCAACGCAAGTCATGCACAGTCGTATCAATACTACTATTTCGCAGAATCCTTAACGGCTTCCCCGTAGTCTTCGTCATCAACTCATGATCTCGCCTAGCACAACATCTCATTTGCTCGATTGCACTAAACAATGCCGCGTAGCCGGGCCGCGTCCCACCAAAGGATCGTGCACGGGTCACTCAGCATACAGTACCCTCACAAGGCTGAGTGTCTGTGCCATGCCGTTTTTTCCATTTATGGGCTCACTAACATCTGACGATCCAAGATCGTCCCTCAACTCATCGAGTAATTTGCCTTAATCGGGAAGGACATGTCTAGGCAGCCGAATATCGCGGTGACATCGTGAAACATGGAGGATCTAGCGGGGAATTACAAAAGTCCGATCGGCAGTTGACCTGCCAAGGCTGTTGTAGTTAGGCTGGACCCTTTGTGGCTTATACAGGCGACTCTCCACTATTGCTACCACGCTGATGATGGGATCGCTCAGCCTTGGTTATCTAAACGACGAGAAGGATCATTGCAATGATGCTGATGTTTAGCATCAAGGAAACAAGAAAGAAATGCTGATCCTGCTTGATATAGTGCCCAGCTCCGAAAAAATCTTACTGTAGTCGGGCTATAAAAGGAGAATTGACCTCTGCCAAGATAGAGTATCAACAAGCTTCAGAACCAACTTCCTTAAATCCTCAGACTACCATTAAACTCTAATACCATGCGTTCTCTTCACATTGCATTGGCACTAGCAGCAACCGCTGTAAGTGCAAATGTACAGATTGTATGGAAACACGCCAAAGCATCTGGCCAAACCGCTCTTAGCGTATACGACGGCTCAACCCTGTTGGCCCAGAGCTGCTCGAGTTTCATCTCTGACGCCCCTAGCAGTATTGACTTTACAGATGTCGATGAGAACGGCTTTGGAAACTTTACTGTCGGCGCTAACAAGTACCTCGTCCACTCCAAGGCAGAGTACTCGGGAGGCCCGATCTGCGCCAAGAAGTTTAGTGCTGAAGCAACCGTTGTCGAGTGTTCTGGACTTGACTGGAAGCCAAATAAGGCAAAGATCGAAGACAACTGCCATGACAAGGATAAGGCTAAGGGTGCTCTCCGGCTCTTGAGTTCCAAGGGTTCGGCATCGGGTTTTGCAAAGCGCGAGGCTAATCCTATCAATGACCCCCCAGCTTGTTCAGTCTTGACAAGGACGTCCCTGGTTGGTGATGGTAAGCTACACTTTCTCCATATGGTAATCCGCGAATTAGTTTAGTGACCTGGATGGTTTAGGCGATCCCCACCAGAATTATTTCCACAAGCAGCTTTCGGTAAGACAGCCCCGTCGGAACCCCATACTTTGAACTAGCACTGATGAGGCTCAACTTGCAGGAAGTTGTAAACTGTGGAACTGCCCAGTCATGCAGTGTTGGCAACTCCCAGTCCATCTCGTACACCATCGGCTGGACTGCTACCCTCACCCCCGTGAGCTGGATCAGCGGAGGTTTCTCAGTCTCCGAGAGCTGGAGCACTGGAAATACCTACACCTGCACCGGAGGCCCTGGTGAAGATGTTTGCGTCTGGTACAACACCGCTCATACTGCCTGTACGTATACAAGGATTTTCGCATGCCGGCCCCACAAAAGAAACTCATCGACTAATTCACCAATAGATACCGTTCAGAACAAGGAGAGAGACTCTTGTGCCGTTGGTGGAGGGTGGGACTCGACTGGAGATCCCTTTGTCATGTATTCACCAAACGAGTCTAACCGTGGTGGCGGTTACTACTGCGTCATCGGTACATGCAGGGCCCAGGGCGATAACTACTGGGATTACAGCGGCCGCGCGGGTGGTCCTTAGATGCAACCCCTGCAACTTTTGCTGGCTTAGAGACCGAGAGCCCGATAGCCCGGGTGAGCATTACCGCCAGTCATATCTGACTGATTTTGCCCAATCAAATACGTTGATATCATCACATGGAAACATTGGAGTCGGTGTAGATTTGATAGTGCATATTGAGATTTCCTCTAAACCCTCCTCATTAGTGCGTATAGCGGAGCCGCAGTGAATCGAACCTTGTTTATAGTTCTGAGTTAATGACTTGCATTCTTCACTAAGATTCTCAACGGGTTTAGGGTTCTGACGGAACTATCAACTGAACTAGCAAGGGCGTCAGATCATCGTGATACAGGGGTTGCGGGTGATACGGAAAATTCATGTTTGATTTATCTCCATAGCTTCAGAACGACCTCTCTCTAAACTCAACCATTGGCCCATTTCGCGCACATGTAATATGGTCATACAACTGAAACTCTCCTGGTCTGTGTCTACCATACTCGGCATTCTCGTTGCCGGCTCCAATATCCTTCATACTTTCAACCACGTTGAAGTCCATCTTCCAGCAGATGATAGCCATAGCAAGACTGAGTTCGGCATGAGCAAGTGCCCTTCCAAGACAGACACGAGGACCGATGGAGAATGGAACATGAGCATCTGGGTTATGAGGACCAGCGTGCTTTCCCTCTGATAGCCATCTCTCAGGCAAGAACTCAAAAGGGTTGTGAAAGTACTCCTGGTTATGCTGGAGACTGAAAATGCCGGTTCCCACGTTGGTGCCTTCAGGAACGTAGTGACCGTCAACGATCATGCCGCCCTTGAGGACCTCGCGGAACGGTGCTGCTGCAACTGGGGGCGTTAGGCGTAAGCATTCCATGATACACGCGTAGAGGAAGCGACAGGAGTTGAGGGCTGGACCGAGACAGATCTCCTCTCGACTTGAAAATTTGGAGCGGACTTCACGGGTCAGACGATCCTTCTTGTCGGGGTTTCTAGTAAGGTAGAAGAACAGAGACGCCAAAAGGGTTGATGAAGTGTCAGAACCTGTACTCGTGTCAGTAGAAGCCCATGGGTCTTGGTGGCTGTCCACTTACCAGCTACGAGCATCAGAATACTCTCAGCAACGATTTCATCTTGGGTCAGTTTGTTTCCTGTAGTTGGGTCTGCAGCATCCAGTAAGCCAGACAAGACATCATCCCCAGACCCACGCTGCACCCTCTCAGTGACCAAGTTGTGAGCGAATCGTAGGAAATCCTTCCGTCCAGCCACGGAGTTCCGGAAGAGAACCTTGTCCATACGACGCCACACAACATACGGCCACTGGACGATGACACTTATACGCTCATTCGAGCGAGCAAGCGCAGGCGGGATATGACGATACCACGGACTTCGGATCAAGTCGAAGTTCTCACCAAAGACAATGGAGGTTACAAGGTCAAAGAAAAGATAATCGCCTGTGTAACACGACATGCGCTGTCAGCGGGGATCAGGAGTGGCGACCAATGAGAGGTTGAGCTTACACATTTCTGACATGTTGAACGGTTTGGACACGGCGTTTTCTTTTCCCGCTGACACGGGGCAGACGTATTCGCAGAAGCGATCAATCATGCCCGTGATCTTGGGCTCGAAGGATCGGATGGCTGAATCCGATAGCTTTTGGCTCAAGATCCGCTTTTTCCATGCATGCTCGTGCCGATCCATCAGGGTAAAGGTGCTAGGAGTTTTGTGGACCATGGCCAGATAAGCAAGGCTCTTGCGCACGTTCTTGTTATGGCCGTAGACATCTAGATACAGCATCAGATCATATATACTCTAGAAACAGAAGCGAGGGGAATAACCTTTGTATGCTTGAGTCGTGTTCATGAGGAGGTAATTTGGTGAGTAGCGAACATAGGGACCTGGGGCACGTAAGCATGTTTCTCACTACAGAGGCGAATGGAACGCTGGGTACACGAACCATATTTCTCATGACATTTCCACATGTCGATATGTACATCCCCAATCCAGGCATGGTAAGCTGCACGGAGCCCTGTAAACTTTCCCCAGAAGGGGCCGGGGTACTTGGCGAGAGGATGGAAGAAGGCGAGGTAGGCGACATAGCCGATTACCTATTGCAGGTTAGTCGCCGTTGCAGTGGCTTGACTTCGTTGGTTTTTTAGCTCACCGGAGATAATGCAACTAGCAGTAGGATGATTGGTAAAGGCGGTGGTGTGATGGATCTCGAGATTCTGATTGCGTAGGGTAGCCAATGGGTTTTCATATGCGACATGGGCATGTCCCAAGAAGGGAGGGAGACTACGCCTTGTAGGTCGCGAATCATGGCTTGGCTTGAAATGTCTTAGTTGTTGTGGCGGTCAGTGATGCCGATGGTCCGAAGAATTGGAATTATAATAGTGGTTGATCAAGAACACATTTTTGTAGCTGTCAAGTCTCTCATCTATCTTCTTGAATCTGTCACGCAGACATGTTTGACATGGAATCATCCTACAATCGGACAAACAGTAGCTTTCCAAATGCTAATTGCGTGGGATTCTTGGATTGCTGGAATACAGGATTGAGGATTGAAGGATTACGGGATTTTAACTGTGAATGCCGTGCATCCATCCATCTCTGAGCGATCATATCCTATCGTGCCGTTCCGTGCCGTCTTCTGATAGTCTTCCCTTTCCGCACTAAAGAAGATTTAACTCGCGATGAACCTATCGGCGGAATTTCTGATGCAACAGTCCCGAGTCATTAGTCCTCTTGCAGTATAGACTCGGGACTCGCCGCAGTGGGATAATCGTGGGGTGGTGGTAGCTTGTAGAGTTCAGTAGCCCTTTGTGATGAGACATACCGCCCTGGGCCCGCGGGTTGGCGTGCGGTGAGTAGAAAGCCAATCAAGGTGCCACGCGATATCCGGATACCACTCTGTTGTTTCACCAGGTGTGACATCCATCAGCGTACGTGCGTGCATTCTGGTTGGTATGGGCCCTATGGTATGGGGGCATGATGACCGCAGCGCCGGGAGGAGTTAAGCCCTGGGACGGGCTGGGCTGGGGCTCAGCTCCTGCTAAGAGCCTATCTCCAAAGTGGGAGGCAGTAAGCCTTATTAAGCAGTGCGTGTATGCATGTTCCAGTTTTTTTTCTTGTTTGCTGACCGAAAAAAACAAAAAGCACCTCAACATATTGTCATAATACATTGGAGCTATTCTGGAACAGAGGCGCTTCCTCTGACAAGAAATGCTCACTAATTATAAGAGCCGCGTAACCTTATTGGCCGTATTATCCCCGGCTCTGCTCCGCCTGTCTGACTCGTTCCCACTGTTTGAGCTCCACAGGTTTGTATGAATTGCCGGGTAGAGACCAGATGACGCGCAACTTTAACCAGGTCGGGGAAGACAAGGGCGACCCTTGTTTGTTTTGCCTCTATGAGGCAGGTTGTATCTCACCTATTAACCGCTGAACTTTGTTGTGCATGATGGCCTGGCATGGCAAGACAAGACAGAGACGCATATGTATGCTTTCCCCTGCAAAAATCCCAATGAGGCCCGGGGTCGAGCTAATAGGACACCTCCATCTCACCCCATGCATGAGAGACACAAGAGTCCTGGAGAGATGAGGTATCTTTTCATGGGGGCCAAGGTTTCGCGTATTCAAACTTTAGTTTGATCGATACAACGCTCACTACATGCCGAGGGTGGTTATATGCTGCGTTTTGACAGGAGAGACATTCTGTATGTACCTATTCTGCAGAATAATCAATGAATCTGACACCTACCGGATTGAACCCGGCTTGGCGATCAGGCCCTTTCGAGAAACAATGTGACGGCCGAGTATGTAGATGCTTGACGTAGACAGCGTATCAATCAAGTGCCCCCAATCTGTACACGCTGTTACACATCATACGATGAGTACGTTATAAACAGAGTTCGCGCGAAGCACACAAAGGCGAAGCACTAGACCCAAGATTATGCGATATTCCTTTTGTGATATTCTATCCAGACATAGACATACATTGTGCAGTACATTACATTACATTGCTCAGCCTTGTTACCCCAACCAACAGACCAGACAAACATGTTTCCTCCAGCGAGAAATGGCAGAGACAGCAGGCCAATCGTTGCTGACTGGATGGCGGGTGTCCAGTCCCTTCTTCCCGCCATTGACTTTGATCACCCCAATGACAGTGCTGAACCTAATCGTCACCCGGATATTAGTGGTGCGTGCCAGAACAAATCCGTCCATAACCCCGCGGTCGCATATAGCTTCACCTCCCAAAACAGGGCCAACCCAACTGATTGATTGATTATTTTTAGCTATCGATTTTGCATCCGACGACTTCAATTTCTCGACAGATCTAGCAGATGATGTATTCTCAAACCGACTCCCTCTATTATGCGACGATACATTTGACGATTTCTTCTCGTTCGATCACCACGATGCCAAGTAAGCCAAGATGGGCTACGTCCCGATTGATGTACGGTCAGGTCTAACCAACAGGATCTTATAGTGGCAGTGACAATTCCTACCCCATCTCCCCATTGACAGAGATGGCCCAATCAGCCAACACGCGCGCCGCCGACGATCAACAACGCAGCAGCCCCCGATCCAAGCGAGCCAACACCACCACTACCACTACTGCAGGAACACAGCAGCAGCGTGACGCACAGGATCTCAGGTGTTGGGACCACGGGTGTAACGGGCAGTTGTTTACGACGCTGAGCAACCTGAAGCGGCACCAGAAGGAGAAGTCCAGCCAGCGGCCCTGTTATCCGTGTAACATGTGCGGAGCCATCTTTAGTCGTACTACAGCGAGGAATCATCATATTCAGAACCAGAGCTGTAATAGAATCCGACGACATTCTAATGGGAGGGTGCGACCGAATAGAGCGTTGCGGTCGATGACACAATAGCGGGTGTACGATTTTCTTACGGCTAGATCGATGCTTGTTTTTCAATATACGGATATTCATGGTTTATTTGAGGTTATGCTCTGATCTTGGCGATGCAAGTAGCGATTCATGAGTAGCGATTCATGACTCCGCACAAGATGTGACTCCGTCGTCCACTGAACGCTGCAGCGAAGAATGAGTTGTGACAGACCCCGCAAAGTGATATGTAGACACTCTCGTGTCGCTGATATTTCTGTATATGCACGATTCAAGGCCGTTTGGAGTTCTGCGCAATGCAAGATGCATGTGATGCTGTCGGAAGTGGATATATCTTGCAGCGCAGTATCGTGGTTTCAATCGGTGTTCCCTGCTCATACAAGAGATTACCATCTATTCTGTAGCTGTTGTGTAAACAGGAGGTCCGCGAATGCATCTGACTCATTGAGTACTGAGTAATATCAGTTATTTCCCCATCCTCAGGATGTATTCCTCGGTGCCAGATGGAGTAGTTTCTTCTCCGCTTTGGTCAAACTCATATTGACACCATTTCAAGAACATTCGCAATCACTCAAGATTACTTACTGTCATATGGAATCACTCAACTGCCAGATAAATCGTGGTTGAAGCAATTGTGCTGCCCGATTGTCTGCCGCATTTCCATCGTCTTAACCTTTAATTTTCCCGGAAATAGCATACTTTTGTAGTCTCGACGCTGCGCAAGATTGAGTTTTGTTAATTAATTCCTTCGCGTAAGTGATGAAGTCAAATTAATGACATGCATAGACTTCCCATGGCACAATGCGACCGAAAGAAAAAGTTAGATGCCCTGGAAGACTAAAACGCCACCATGAGATCTTTATTCTTGATCTGAGGAAACCCAGCATTTAAATAGGTTATTGAGTACTATGCGATGGCGTGATATAGTGAGGATAATACGTGCATGCCGTGGAATACGTGATTGCATGTGAAACTAACGCGAGGGGCTGAGCTACGAGATTGAGCGAGACGATCAATGGTCATAATTGCAGGTTATGACGAATCAGGACCTGTTTTTGGAGGGACGAGAGTGATGCTATTCCACTCTGAGGAGATTTATTATGCTTGACTTGGTGCCGTTGGGGCATTTCAGTCCGCCGAGGGTCCGATGGGCATGACCGAGACTCCGTTGACATTGAGATATCTGTTACGCAGCAGACTCGCACATTTTCATCGTCAATAATTAACAATACAAAACCGTGCTATTTCCCTCACAAAATCTATGTCCCAAAAGGGTCATTTTCCGAACACAGTAACTTCTCAACCTTTTTGAGCCTGGCAAGGCTTCGTTGCGGCAGTTGAGACATTTTCCTCAAGCTTATCTCCGGGTCTTCGCGCGCAGAGGTCTCAGATCATGCTTGCTTCTCAATTCCGTTATCGCCTCCCATCTAATCCCTTATCTCGATGAACTTAATTTTTCCAAAGTCCCTCTATGACTGTATTGGCTTGCTGACTGCCGCTTACCGTGCAGCTTTCCGTGCGCCACATGGGACAATCCTGCCGATAGCGCCGATCCTGATCCTGATCCTGAACTGATCCTGTCAGCCCCCCCTCCAGCGCTTCACACCAGAAATGCCCGACCTAAACACCTATTACCTAAGCTCCATAGCGTTGAATACAGCATCATATAGATGAACAAGATCTCAAGCAATGTAATTTTCGTAAACGCAATCATTATACCCAAAATACCCATTCCCAATAGTTTCATTCTTTGCACCACCGCAGCAATGGCTCACACCGACGCTATGCAGGATATCCTGCACTTTGAACTCGCCAATGCGCTGCACATCAGCACTGAGGAGTTGAACCTCGACCAATCATTCCTCGTGCAAGGTGGAGATTCCCTCTCGGCCGTTCAGTTCCTTAGTAAATGTCGTCTGCGCGGTATTCACATTGATATCGTGGATACAGTGCAGTGCAAGACGCTTGCTGAACTTGTTGAACGCATCATCTCCAAGCATGAGAGCAATCCACATAACCTCATCCTCAATGATCGCGTCGGGAACAGTGACACGAGCACTTCTTCATCGAGCTCTGACGATGCTGCTTCTGCGACGGGGTCTGATAGCACTGATACTGTTCCCGATGCGCGGTTGAAGCATCTGGCTCAAGATCCTGCAAGGCAAATTGAGAGTATCGGTCCTTGCTCGTCAATGCAGAATCGTATTCTTATCAGTCAAGCTGTGAACCCAGCTGCATACCAATGTCGCTTTATTCTCAGGATCAAGTCAAGTGTACCAGACTCTTTGACCGCCTCACATATTGCAAACGCTTGGCCTCGCATTGTTGCGCGCCATTCAAGTCTCCGAACAACCTTTCTTGAGAGTGAGACTCGTCAGTCAACGTTTGACCAAGTTGTCTGGGCAGAGGTCAAACCCAAAGTCACCATCCTCCAAGACGAAGCCCAAGTCAAGGCCGATGGCATGCTTAATGCCTTTGAGGCCGGAAGCGTACCTCATCACATGTACATCTACGCCGCCTCCTCTTCAGAACTCATTCTTCGACTCGAAGTCTCACATGCCGTCATCGACGGTCGCTCTGCAGATGTTCTCCTCTACGACCTCTGCGCAGCATACGAGAACCAACTCCCCGACACAAAAGCCATGCCTTACACAGACTTTGTGCGCATGGAGGAGGAGAGTTTTCAAGATGTTGAGCGCATTGCGGATTATTGGCAGAATTACCTACGTGATGCTGAGGAGACGTACCTCGCTGGCGTAGGCAACAAGCCAAGAGCCGGTCTTCACACGCTGCAAGATCGTGTTGACATTCCTGCTGACGAAGCGCGTCGCTTCTGCGATGCTTACGGTGTTACCCTCGTGAGTGTCTGCCAGGTCGCTTGGAGTATTGTTCTTCGTCTCTTCGCCATGAAAGACGACGTTACCTTTTCTTACGTCAACTCCGGCAGACAGACTGATCTGCCTGGAATTGATGGAGCGATCGGTCTTTTTATTAGCAGTTTGCTACTGCGGGTCAAGTTCAAAGATGACCCTACGGTCTTGGACATGCTCAAGACTGTCACAGACGACGTCTTTCGAGGAATGGCACACGACAAGGTCCCGTTGATGGCAAAGGGAGCCAAGCTTCCTACGAGTCATAAATGGGGAAACTCGATTCTTTCGTTCCGAAAGGAGTGGAAGCCAAAGTCTACTGGCCACCAAGAGCTCGAGATGAGCTTTCTACGAGGCGTCAGCCCTACAGACGTAAGTACCTACTTCACTCTTTTGTTCTGAGACGAAATGCTAACGTTCAACAGTATGATCACTCCATCAATGTTGAGATCGGCGAAGGCGGTATCGCTGTTGACTACGACATCTGGACATCAACTACCAACCAAGCAGACGCCGCCAAGATGCTAAACTGCTTCCTCGAAGCAATCCGCTTCATCATCGCCAACCCGTCCGCCAAAGTCAACTCCTTCGACGGCATCTCCTCCAAAGACGCTCAACACCTGCGTGACGTCAATGGTGAAGGTCGCAAACCTGTCGCGTCTTGCATACACACCCTCGTTCAAGAGGTGACGGACCGTCAGCCTGATGCCATGGCTGTGTATGCCTGGGATGGAACCATGACGTACAGAGAACTCGATACCGCGGCCAGTAGTCTTGCAAAGCACCTGATGAAGTTGAACATTGGGCCGGAGGTTATGGTGGGCATCTGTATGGACAAGTCGCGATGGGCAGCTGTATCTATGCTCGCTGTTCTAAAGTCCGGCGGAATCGTTCTCCCCCTCGGCGCAGACCAACCTCTCTCCCGCCTCCAAACCATCCTATCCGACACAAAAGCCCCCATCATCCTCGTCGACAGCGCTCAGCTCAATCGCCTCAAAGATCTCGGTCCTCAACAACTCATCCAAGTCAACGAAGCCCTCTTCAAAACCCTCCCCTCCGCTTCTGGCTCTGCTTGTCCCGCTGTTTCTACAGATAACGCAGCTTGGGTCGTTTACACGTCCGGCAGCACTGGTACACCAAAGGGTGTCGTTCTGCAACACTCTGCGCTCTGCACGAGCATTACATCGCATGGAAATGCCTTTGGGGTCAAGGGTGCGCGTGTGCTTCAGTTCGCTTCTCATACGTTTGACGTGACGATTCAAGAGATCTTTACGACGTTGTGTATGGGAGGCTGCGTTTGCGTACCTTCAGAAGATGATCGCGTCAACCATCTTCAATCCTTTATTTCCTCCGCCAAAGTGGACTTCCTCTCATTGACTTCCACTGTCGCCGGTCTTCTCGATCCCTCTCAACTTCCGTTGATCAAGACTGTCATCCTCATGGGCGAACCCGTCAAGCCCGCCGTTCTCGATCTCTGGAAAGACCAAGCCTCCGTTCTCGAATCCTACGCCCCATCTGAGTGTAGTATCTACGCTACTGTATCTCCCCAACCAATGAAGCACATCTCTCAGGTCTCTGTTCTCGGCATTCCGCTAGCGAGTTGTTTCTGGGTCGTTGACCCTAAGAACTACAACCGTCTGTGTCCAATTGGCGCGCCGGGAGAACTTCTCATCGAAGGCCCGCTTCTCGCGAGGGGGTATTTGAACGACGAGGTCAAGACGAACAAGTCGTTTATTGTTGATCCCGAGTTTGTGGCCAAGTATGATCTTGGAAGCAGTCGACGGATGTACAGGACTGGAGATTTGGTGAGGCAGAATGATGATGGGTCGTATACGACGCTGGGGCGACAGGATACGCAGATCAAGATCCGTGGACAGAGAGTTGAGGTTGATGAGATTGAGTATCACATCACTCGTCATCCTTCTTCTATCCAGGCTGTTGTTCTGTACGTCCATGGCCAGCTTGTCGCTGCGTTCAGCCTTCCCAGCGATGGTGCTGCGTACAGTGGTGCAGCGTTGGATGGGGAGAATGCCGTTGACAAACCAGTTGCTATGCTTGTCGCTTCTGAGGTCCAACTCTACCTGTCGCAGTATGTCCCCGACTATATGATTCCTCGACTCTGGATCCCAATGGCCAGTTTGCCCATCAATTCATCCGGCAAGGCTGATCGACGTCGTATTTCCGAATGGATCAAGAACCTCGATCTGTCTTCCTACTCAGACCTAGAGCACCAAGTCGAAGACGGCCTTCAAGTCACATCTACTGAGCGACAACTCCGAGAGATCTGGAGCAACGTCTTGAACAAGCCCCTCAATCACATCAGCTACCGTCGCTCATTCCTCTCCCTCGGCGGCGACTCCATCACAGCGATGCAAGTCGTTTCAGCCTGCCGCAAGCAAGGCCTCATCGTAACCGTGCGACAAATCCTCCAGAGCCCAGCTATTTCCGAGCTTGCACTACGCGTCAAAGAGGCGAGCGACAAAATGGGCGACGAGCAACTCCCCATTGAGATCCCCGATGAGCCCTTTGACCTCTCACCCGCGCAGAAGATGTTCTTCCAAGACATTGCTCCCTCAGGTCTACGAGCAGACGGACCGCATCGCTTCAACCAGAGCGTCTGCTTCCGCATTCCGCAGAACGTTGCGGCGAACACGGTTGCTCGTGCGATTGAGGCCATGGTCACCAAGCACGCTATGCTTCGTGCGCGCTTCCAGAGCGATCAAGATAGTCGGGGCTGGCAGCAGCGCGTTGAGAAGCAGATCATGGGGTCTTATCGCTTCCAGACTCACAAGGTGGGCGACGATGCTGCGACAGAGGACATCATCCGTCACTCGCAGGGGTCTTTGGATCTTGAGTATGGACCTGTTTTCGCTGTTGATGTGTTTGAGATGGAGGATACCCAGCTGGTCAATTCGACTGCGCATCATCTTGTCATTGATCTCATGTCTTGGAGAATTCTTGCAGCTGATCTGGAGCATTTCTTGCGCTTTGAGACGCTGCAGCCTTCTTTGTCACTGCCTTTCCCGACTTGGTCCAAGGCTCTCATGCTACAGGCCAAGACTGCCGCTGCGCCTGAGGACACGGTGGTTGATACTTGGTCCTACTGGAGTCTTGAGCCGGGCTCTTTTGTTCGCGAAGACCAAATCGTTGAGACTCTGGCCATTGATGCAGACACTAGCGCTCAATTGCTGGGCCCTGCTAATGAGTCGCTGCAAACTGGCGTCACAGACATTCTTCTCGCTGCTCTACACCAATCCTTCGCAGAAGTCTTTACCGACCGATCAGCACCGACCATCCACGTTGAAGGCCATGGTAGAGATGCAGGCGGTGATGTCTCCGAGACAGTCGGCTGGTTCACCACCGTAACTCCCCTCAAGGTCACAGACACCAGCAGCACTGGCTTCATCTCCATCCTCCAGCAAGTCAAGGACTTCCGCAAACTCAACGCAGACAGCACTGCAATCGAGTTCGCAACCAAGTACAAGTCCTCCTCCACCGCCAGCACCTCTCCCCAGAACCTCATTGAGATCCTGTTCAACTACCACGGCCAATTCCAACAGCTTGATCGCGCAGATGGTCTTCTGAGCATTCACAAGCTTCACTCATCCGAGACTTCTATCGGCGACAAAGTACGACAACAAGCCGCCATCACAATTGAAGTCTCCGTCGATGCGGGCTGTGTTACGATCAGTGTAGGTTTCAGCCGTCGCACGCCAAAAGGCGATGATGTTCGACGATGGCTACAGCGCTATGGAGAGGTCATCACCTCTGCGGTAAGTGAGCTAATGTCTACAGAACGAACCGCCACAGCGAGCGATTACCCGCTTTCGCATTTGAGCAGCACCGATCTTGTGGCGCTGAAGAAGCATATTCTCGAACCGACTAACATTACTTGGGATGCTGTTGAAGATATCCTGCCTTGCTCGTCTACGCAGCAGGGTATCTTCATCAGCCAGCTCAAGTCACCGACGACCTACCGATTGAGACAGACGTGTCGCGTCATACCGACAGACTCTCAGAGTGTCGATGTCAAGAGACTTGGAGATGCCTGGCGACAAGTCGTCAGCAATCACACCATCATGCGCACCATCTTCACCATGGTTCCCTTCAACGATAGGTTCTACCAAGTCGTTCTCAAGTCCGTTGAGCCTGACATTCGCTTCATTACTTGCTCTTCCGAGGAAGATGTCCAAGAGTGCATTGCAAGCCACGCGCTTATGGAGGATCATCTCGGCCGACCGTCGCATCGCTTCCTGGTCATCTCAACAGAAGACGGCCATGTCTACGGACACTTCGAGATCAGCCACGCACTGGTTGACGCATCATCTGTTCAGCTCCTCGTCAACACCCTCCTCCAAGCTTACGAAGGCGCTGCGAGCATTTCTGGCTCTGACTACGGCACTTACATCTTGTTCCTAGAGCAAGGCTCCGAGGAAGATGACCTGCGCTACTGGGAGAAGCGCCTAGCCACCGTTGAGCCCTGCCAACTCCAACTCGGCGAAGACCTGACTGCTTCTGAGGAAGAAGCGAACCATTCTGTGTCCACGGCGATGCAGGACATGACTACCCTCCAGAAACTCTGCCAATCCAATGATATCACCCCCGCTAACGTCCTCCAACTCGCCTGGGCTCTCGTCCTATCCTCCCGCACACAGCTCGACCAAGTGTGCTTCGGCTACCTATCCAGTGGACGAGACATTCCCATCGATGGAGCAGATACTCTCGTTGGACCGATGATCAACATGATCGTGTGCAATATTGCTCTCCACTATTCTCAAAGCTGCATTGATGCAATGAAGGATATCCAGGATCGCTTCCTTGATAGCTTTGAGCATCAGCGCGTGTCTTTGGCGACTATTCAGCATTCACTGTCGAGCTCACAGCAGTCCTTGTTCAACACGACTGTCTCGTATGTTCGAGCTCCGAACCTAAGTGGCGGTGCGCGCAACATCCAGTCCATTCGCCTGGAGAGGATTGCAGCTGATGAATCCACCGAGTATGACTTCAACCTCAGCATGTTAGAGACCGAGAGCGGCATCGACATCGCACTGCAGTACCTCCCCGGCGCTGCTTCCACAAAGACTGCGCAGCGTCTTCTCAATCACCTCAAGCATGTCGTTCAGGTTCTCAGCACCAGCGACACTACCTGTCTCCTGGGCGATCTCGATCTCGTCCCCGCACAAGACAAGCAGAGCATCACGGCTATCAACCGCGAGGTTCCAAAGTCTCTCGACTCTTGTGTTCATCTCCTCGTTCAAGACATGACCAACCGCCAGCCCAACGCTCTTGCTTTCCAAGCGTGGGACGGATCAATGACCTACCGTGAACTTGACCTCGCCGCCAGCACCTTGGCCAAGCATCTCGTGACAAACCTCAACGTCGGGCCAGAAGTCATGGTCGGTATCTGCATGGACAAGTCCCTCTGGGCAGCCATGTCAATGCTCGCAGTCCTCAAAGCCGGCGGTGTCGTTCTTCCACTAGGAGTCCAACAGCCTCTCTCTCGACTTCAGACTATCCTCAAGGATACACAAGCCTCTGTTATCCTCGTAGACGCGAAGCAGAAGTCTCGTCTGGCTGGCGTGGACTCAGAGCTCATTGAAGTCAACCGTCAGTTCATGGATGGTCTTGTCCCCGCTGAGTTCGGGTTCTCAAATCCTGCTGTGCAGCCAGATAATGCAGCTTGGGTTGTGTACACTTCTGGAAGCACTGGTGTGCCAAAGGGTGTTGTGCTGCAGCACTATGCGTTGTGCACTAGCATGCGCTCTCATGGTGCGGCATTCAGCCTTGTCCCGTCGTCTCGCGTGCTGCAGTTTGCCGCATACACTTTTGACGTCACGATCCAAGAGACATTCACGACGCTTTACTACGGAGGATGTGTGTGCATTCCATCAGAGGAGGAACGTCTCAATGACCTGGAGGGATGCATCGTGTCAATGGACGTCAACTTCGTCTCACTCACCTCAACAGTCGCTGGACTCTTGTCACCGTCCAAGATGCCACTAGTCAAGACCCTAATTCTCATCGGCGAGCCAGTTAAGCCTTCGGTCTTGGATCTCTGGATGCCACAGGCAGCATGCCTGGATGCATATGGACCCTCCGAGTGCAGTATCCAAAGCGCCATCTCGCCCGAACCAATGACAGACCGACGACAGGCCATGATCTTGGGTACACCATTAGAGTCTTGCCGCTTCTGGGTCGTTGACTATCGCGACTACAATAAACTGTGCCCCGTTGGTGTACCAGGTGAACTCCTCATTGAAGGCCCTCACCTCGCACGCGAATATCTCAACGACGCCACCAAGACCGCCAACTCTTTCATTACTGGCCCAGCCTTCCTTTCCGATCTTGGTCTTGAGTCTACTGGTCGTCGTATGTATCGCGCTGGTGACTTGGTGCGGCAAAACGACGATGGAACGTACTCCAACTTGGGCAGACGCGATCAACAGATCAAGATTCGCGGCAAGCGAGTCGAAGTCGGCGAGATTGAGTATCACATCTCGCGTCATTCATCCGGCATTCGAGCTTGTGTTGTCTTTACGACCACTGGATCCAGCGACGGTCAGCTCGTCACAGCGTTCAGCGTTCCTCATGATGACAAGGCTGCGCACGATGAGACAGCGTACAACGGCATCGCAGACCGTGATGGGATTGACACAACAGCTGCATTACTCCTCGCGTCTGAGATTCAGATGTATCTGTCCCAGCATATCCCCGACTACATGATTCCTCGCCTCTGGATCCCAATGACTACCCTACCCATCAACTCATCCGGCAAAGCTGATCGCCGAGCTGTCACCGAGTGGATCAACAGTCTCAGCCCAACAGAGCTCGCGTCTTATTCTGAGCTTGAGAGTGCAGCTGAAGAGGCTTCTCTCAATGTCACCCCCACCGAACAGAAGCTTCGCGAGATCTGGAGCTCTGTTCTCAACGTCCCAAATGTCAGCTACAGACGATCCTTCATGTCGCTAGGTGGTGACTCAATCACCGCTATGCAAGTCGTCTCTGCGTGTCGTGAAATTGGACTTGTCGTTACTGTTCGCGACATTCTTCAGAGCCCTGCTATCTCGGATCTTGCGACGCGCGTCAAGGCTAGCGATGGTGAGGTATTCTCTGCTGAGATTCCAGATGGACCATTTGAGCTGTCGCCTGCTCAGAAAATGTTCTTTGAGGACATTGCGCCTGATGGACTCAACTCGGGAGGATCTTACCGGTTCAATCAGAGTGTGTGCTTCCGTCTTCAATCTGAGGGGCGCATCAGGGGGGCGTCTATCGCCAAGGCTATTGAGGCTGTTGTGACAAAGCATGCTATGCTCCGCTCTCGCTTTGTATCTCAAGAACATGGATACCAGCAGTGGATTGAGAAGAACGTCCCCGGTTCCTACAGGTTCAGGTCTCACAACGCCGACGATGATACCGCCGTGCAAGCGATCATGCTTGAGTCGCAGAGCACCCTCGATCTCGAACACGGCCCAGTCTTTGCAGCCGAGTTCATCGAAACACCAGATCGTCAGCTTCTCTTCCTGACTGCACACCATCTCGTCATTGATCTCATGTCATGGCGAATCATCGCCAAGGATATGGAGCAGATTCTTCAGAGTGGTTCTATGACCACCTCACAATCTCTCCCATTCCCTACGTGGAGCAACGCCGTACTCCAGCAGGCTCAGTCAATTGACTCTGTCACTGAGGCTGACACAGCGGCGTCGTGGTCTTACTGGGGTCTCCAGCCAGGCGAGTACATCACAGAAGATCAGGTCTTCGAGACCGTTCAACTGGATGAGCAAGTCACATCCCGACTTCTCGGCCCAGCCAACGAGCCCCTACGCTCCGGTGTCGCAGATATCCTCCTCGCCGCTTTATCAACCTCTTTCCGCCACTCTTTCACCGATCGCACCGGACCATCAATCTTCATTGAAGGCCACGGCCGCGACACTCAAGCCCTGGACATCAACTACGATCTCTCCGACACAGTGGGATGGTTCACAACCGTCACACCTCTCACCATCGCCTCCGACGACACCAACTTTATCTCCACACTACGACAAGTCAAGGATCTTCGCAAACTCACCTCTGGTCGTGAAGTACTCGACTTTGCAGCCCAGCGCTCAAGACCTATTGAAGTGCTCTTCAACTACCACGGTCAATTCCAGCAACTTCAGCGCTCAGACGGTCTTCTCACTCTCGACAAGCTTCATCAATCTGTGGGACAACTGGATGCTTCTGTTGGTGGTAAAGTCCGACAGCATGCTGCTCTCAGCGTTGAAGTGTCGATTGATGACGCGGGCAAGACTCATCTCATGGTTGGCTACCCTCGTCATAGTCCCAAGAGTCAAGCTATTCGCGATTGGCTTGGGGAGTATGCGCGTGCTATTACACAGGGTGTTCAAGAGTTGCTGGGAGCTGAGCCGATGTACACGATCAGTGACTTCCCTCTTGCTCAACTGACCAACGACGACCTCGACACGCTGTATCAATACTGTCTCACGCCAGGTTCTATCTCGTGGGCGAATGTCGAGAACGTTCTTCCATGCTCGCCGATCCAGCAGGGTATTCTCCTTAGTCAATTGAGAGCGCCCTCTCGATACCGTCTCAAGCAGACCTGTCGTATCCTCCCTGCCGATCCATCCTCACCTGTCGACATTTCGCGACTTGCAAATGCCTGGCGACAAGTCGTTGGTCAGCACTCCATCATGCGAACCATCTTCACTGGCGCCTTGTCGCACCACGATCGCTTCTACCAGGTCGTTCTCAAGGCTCTTGAAGCTGACATTCAGATCATTGAGCCATGTTCCAGCGACGAGGAAGTCCAGCGATTCATCAAGCATCACGCTCTGCTTCACGATCCCATTGGGCGCCCTTCGCACCGCTTCCTCATCATTCCTACCACCGACGGTCATGTTTTCGGCCACTTTGAGATCAGCCACGCTCTCGTCGATGCTTCTTCCGTCCAACTCCTCGTGAACGACCTTCTCGAAGCTTACGAGTCTCTATCCCCCACCAAGACATCCATTTCTCTATCGCGCAGCTCGGACTACAGCAGCTACGTCTCCTTCCTCGAGCAACACCGCCACTCTGAACAAGAAGATCTCCAGTACTGGAAAGATCTTCTCGAGACTGCTGAGCCATGCCATCTCCAACTCGGCCAACAACAACACGACACCTCAGAGATGGAAACAGGCCATGCTGTAACAGCTCACATCTCCGACATCTCCGTCCTTCGCGACATGTGTCGCAACTACAACGTCACCGCCGCAAACGTAGCGCAGTTAGCTTGGGCTCTCGTTTTAGCCTCGCGCGTGGAGTTGAACCAGATTTGTTTCGGGTATCTTTCCAGCGGTCGTGACATTCCCATCGATGGTGTTGAGAGACTCGTGGGACCTATGATCAACATGATGATTTGTTATGTCCAATTGAACTACAACTCTACGACTGTTGATGTCATCCGACAGATTCAAGACCGGTTCTTCAAGGGTTTTGATCATCAGCGTGCTTCATTGGCGTCAATCCAACACTCTCTCCAAGGAACGCAACAGCAAACGCTCTTCAACACCACTGTGTCATATACCCGCGCGCTGAACATGGACGGAGCGACAGAGAACAACTCCATCAAGCTTGAGCGCGCATCGGCCGATGAATCAACAGAATATGACTTTAACTTAAGCATTCTCGAAAACGATCAGAGTCTCGATCTTGTTCTTCAATACATCCCCGGCGTCGCGAGCCACGAAGTCGCCCAGCGCCTGCTGAACCAGCTCAAGCATGTCATCCAAGTCCTCAGCCAGCACACAACTTCCACCCTCGCTGATCTGGACCTCGTACCCACAGAAGAGAAACATGCTATCGTCGCTAAGAACAGAGACGTCCCAGCTCCCATCGCTTCAACTATTCACGCTTTGTTCCACGAGGTTTACGAGCGTCGACCAGACGAGATGGCCGTCTACGCATGGGACGGCGTCATGACTTTCAGAGAATTAGAAGCCGCTGCTGGCAATCTTGCCGGTTATCTCATGGATCTTGGTGTCGGACCTGAGATTATGGTTGGCATATGCATGGATAAGTCACGCTGGGCTGTCGTCGCGATGCTGGCTGTACTCAAAGCAGGCGGTGTTGTATTGCCCATGGGCGTGCAGCAGCCGTTACCCCGAGTGCAGACCATCATCACCGATACCAAGGCCCCAATCATCCTAGTCGACGACAAGCAACTCGATCGTCTTTCCAGCACTGGTCCTCGTCTCATCAAGGTCGACGCTGCACTTCAAGATACCCTCAAGCCCAGCACAGCTGTCTGCTCAACCGTCACCACCGACAACGCCGCTTGGGTAGTCTACACCTCCGGAAGTACAGGAACACCTAAGGGCGTCGTTCTTCAGCACTCAGCTCTGTGCTCTAGTATCCGCTCACACGGCGACGCGTTCGGTGTACGCAACGGATCAAGGGTTCTTCAATTCGCGTCGCATACCTTTGACGTCACGATTCAAGAAGTTTTCACAACACTCTGCCAAGGCGGATGTACCTGTATCCCCTCTGAAGATGAGCGCATCAATCACTTACAGTCCTTCATCGCCAAAGCAGAGGTCAACTTCTTATCTCTCACCTCAACAGTCGCAGGCCTATTAGACCCCGCGCAGCTCCCCCTCGTCAAAACAGTTATCCTCATGGGAGAGCCCGTCAAGCCAGCAGTCATGGACCTGTGGAAAGACCAAGCTATCGTGTTGGAGTCATACGCACCCTCAGAATGTTCCATTTACGCAACCGTTTCCCCAAGACCCATGAAACACATCAGCCAAGTTCCGGTGCTGGGTATCCCACTCGCCAGCTGCTTCTGGGTCGTCGATCCAAAGGACTTTAACCGTCTTGTGCCCATCGGTGCGCCTGGTGAGTTGCTTATCGAGGGGCCACTCTTGGCACGCGGCTATCTGGGCGACGAAGTCAAGACTGCGAAATCCTTCCTTCTTGATCCTGACTTCACCAAACATCATGGTCTTCAACCTGGAAGAAGGATGTACCGAACAGGTGATCTCGTCCGACAGAACAGCGACGGTTCGTATACGACGCTAGGACGCAGAGACACACAGATCAAGATCCGTGGTCAGCGTGTTGAATTTGGCGAGATCGAATACTGGGTTGTGCGCTCAGCACCCGAGATCTCACAAGCTGCTGTCATGCTGCTCGACGGTCCCGTCGGTCAATCTTCAGTGCTGGCTGTAGCGCTTGAAATTGCTGACGGTGGAGAAAACAGCGCTGTGGATAATAATCTACAGGGCTTGTCGCAGGCTGATTTACTGGAGCCTACCATCGCCATGCGAGAATCGTTCGAGGAAGTTCGCGGACATCTCATTTCTGTTCTGCCGCGATACATGGTCCCTGATATCTTCATCCCCATGTCACGCCTGCCTCTCAACTCTTCAGGCAAATTGGATCGCCGAGCGATTGACTTGTTCTTAAAGGCGATGAAGCCTGAAGAGCTTGACATTTACCGTCCGAATGCAGCGGCCAAGGCAGATGTATCTACCGAGACCGAACGACAACTCCAACAGCTCTGGGCCAGCGTTCTTAGAAGACCTGCCAATACTGTCGGAGCCAAGGACAGCTTCTTCCATCTCGGCGGCGACTCCATCACCGCGATGCGTCTCGTCGAAGCATCGCGCAGCACAAACATGCTCCTCCGCGTCGCCGACGTCTTTGAACATCCACGCCTGTCTGAACTCGCTAGCATTCTAGACTCTCGAATGGCTGAAGGACACGACCAATCATCGCTGGTGTCAATCCCGGCGCCATTCTCTCTCTGGCCCAAACACGGCGCCGAGAAAGGAGTGGGTCTCCGTGCCGAAATTGCGGAGCGATGCGGTGTCATGACGGAGCAGATTGAGGATGTTTATCCTTGCACGCCACTTCAAGAGGGATTACTTCTTACGACTGTTCGTCAACCGACTGCTTATATCAGTCGAAGAATCTTTTCTTTGAGCGATGAGATCAATGTTTCGCGACTGCAGGCTGCTTGGCAGAAGATGGCTGAAGCGGCGCCTGTGCTGCGAACCCGTATTCTGCTGGGTCTTGCCTCTGGTTCAGTGCAAGTTGTTGTCAACGAACCGCTTGAGTGGCATATTGCGTCTTCACTTGAAGAGTACATCGACCATGACAGTGCATTGAGCATGTGCGAGGGCAAACCCCTCATGCGCTTCGGTATCATCGAGTCCAACAACGGCGAGTGTCATCTCATCTGGACAGCTCACCACAGCGTCTACGACGGCTGGAGCTTAACAATGATGTATCGCCAAGTCTCCAACATGTACTGGCACGACGCAACACCGCTCTCAGCACCATACACACCATTCATCGCCTATATCGGCCAATCCGACGCTACCAAAGCCGCAACCTATTGGCGCGAGCAGCTTCAGGGTAACCCAACTGCATTCCCTGCCCTGCCATCCGTGCGATACCAGCCTCAGCCGCGACAGAAGCTTGTACAGAGCCTTGACTTTGTTCGACAAGGAAAGTCTGAGGTTTCGCTGTCGAATCTGTTGCGTGCTGCTTGGGCGCTTATGGTTGCGCGGTATTCTGGCAGCGATGATGTTGTGTTTGCGGTGACTCTTTCGGGGCGGAATGCGCCTGTGCATGGGATTACTGAGATGCTGGCGCCGACTATCACTACTGTTCCTGTGAGGGTTCGTGTCAATTCGGCTATTAGTGCTTGCGAGTTCCTTCAGGATGTGCAGCAACAGGCTACGGATATGATTCCCTTTGAGCATACTGGCCTGCAGCGTATTGCAGAGCTTGTCCCCGATGCAGCCGCTGCCCTTGACATGCAGCACCTCTTTGTGGTGCAACCTGGTGCAGATAGCGACGATGCATCGGCCGAGTTCCCTGGCCTTGTGCACAGACAGGACATGTCTGAGCAGTTTGATGACTATGCTCTCACTGTCGAGTGCAGCATCGGTTCAAAGGGCATCTCCATCGAGTCCCGGTTCGACGACGCTGTCATTTCAACAGCCCAGATGCAGTGCATGTTGCAGTCCTTCGCTCATATCGCCAGTCAATTGGAGCAAGCAGAAAATGCACCCGAGGCTACCAGCATTTCTGACTTGGATACACTGAGCCCTCAAGATCTGGATCGCATTCTCTCTGTCAACAGCGGCGCAATTCCCAGTGTCGACCGCTGTATCCACGACCTCATCCTCGACATGGTATCCCAGCAACCCGACGCAACAGCCATAAGCGCATGGGACGGCACCCTCACTTACAAGCAACTCAAGCAACTCTCCGGCAAACTGTCCGACCACCTCGTCAGTCTCGGCGTTCGTCACGGTACCAGTGTCGGCGTCTGCATGGATAAATCTCAATGGGCTGCCGTTTCAATGCTAGCCATCTTACGCGCCGGTGGTGTCGTCGTTCCACTGGGCGTTCAACTCCCTCTTGGTCGTATCAAGCTTATTGTTGATGACGCGAAAGTCAGTGTTGTACTGGCTGATCAGAAGCAGACTGAGCGACTGGCTGGTTTGGTCTTGGAGATGTTTACCGTTGACGAGTCGTTACGCAAGAAGGTAGTTGTCAGTGATGTTGGTATTCCAGACAGATGGTACACTCGCGTCACTGAGATCAACGTCAATCAACCGGCCTGGATTGTGTATACCTCCGGCAGTACAGGTACACCAAAGGGCGTGGTTCTTACTCATGCCGGTATCTCGTCTAGTCTGGACAGTCAGAAGAAGGTCTTTGGTCTCGGCAAAACTTCTCGAGTGCTTCAATTCGCGGCCCATACCTTTGATGCTGCAATCCAAGAGATCTTCACCACGCTGTCTGCTGGAGGATGTGTCTGCGTACCCTCTGAGGATGAGAGGATGAGCGATCTGCAGCATTTCATCATTGAAAGGGCGGTCAACTTCTTGTCTATCACACCTACGGTCGCTGAGCTACTCAAACCATCTCAGCTACCCAGCATCAACACAGTGGTTTTACTCGGTGAACCCGTCAAGCCGTCAGTTCTTGACCTGTGGATGAACCATCACGCAGACATTCTTTGTGGATACGGCCCGACCGAATGTTCCATCTACGCCATCGTGTCAGCGGCCCCATTCACAGACAGGAAGCAAGCCAATGTTCTCGGCGCTCCTCTTCCAAGCTGTCGCGTTTGGGTCGTTGATCCCGATGACTACAACAAACTCTGCCCGATCGGTGCCCCGGGTGAGCTTCTCATTGAAGGTCCTCAGGTTTCGCAAGGTTACTTGAACGATGTAGCCAAAACAGATGGCGCGTTCATCACAGACCCTGGCTTCACAGCCCGTTACGGTTTGGGTGATGGACATCGCATGTACCGTACAGGCGACTTGGTTCAACAGAACGACGATGGAACATACACTAATCTCGGTCGTCGGGATACGCAAGTCAAGATTCGCGGTCAGAGAATTGAGTTGGGAGAGATTGAATACTCAGTGGTACAATCGTTGGAGGACATTAGATCAGCGGCGGCTGTTTTTGTCAAACGGGAGGATAGATCTACAATCGCAGTAGCGGTGGAAGTTGGAGAGGAACAGGTTGGAGATGGAGTGTTGGCTCCTTCGGAGACGCTGCAGAAGGCGTCGGAAGAGATTCGCGTCAGGCTCGCTGAGGTGTTGCCTCAGTACATGATTCCCGATTTCTTCATCCCTATGGGTAAGTTGCCGGTGAACTCATCAGGCAAGCTTGACCGACGAGAAATTACTGCGGTGTTGGAGGATATGGATGACAGTAAACTGGAGGAATATCGCCTTACAACAGGCGCTCAAAAGGTTCCTGTATCGACAGACATGGAGAAGAAGCTCCAACAGCTCTGGAGCCAAGTGCTTCGACGACCTGCGGCGTCAATCGGCGCAAGCGACAACTTCTTCCATCTCAACGGAGATTCTCTCGCTGCTATTCAACTGGTCGCAGCTGCAAGAGCCGTTGATCTCAAGATGACGGTGGCTCAGATCTTCCAGGGCCCTGTCTTGAGAGACCTTGCTACACATCTCGAGCAAGCTACGCACTCGCACGAGACGACAAGCCATCGCGTTGAGGGAGTTGACCAAACAACACAAGATGCAATCAAGGCTTCCCTCCCCAGTCACTTCAACATCGAAAAGATCCTTGAGACGACCGAGTTCCAATCCCTTGTTCTTCACGAACATACACAGGGCCGGTGGCTCATGCACGCAACAATCACATACAACCAAAAAGTCGACAAGCAACGCGTCCACACAGCGCTCCAAACCACAGTCGACAAGAGCGAAATCCTCCGAACAGTCTTCACCCACCACGACGGTAAATCCTACCAAGCCATCCTCAACAACTTCACCGTCCCCTTCCACGAACACATCGCCTCTACCGATCTCTCCACCTTCTGCAAGTCCCTCATCGAAGAAGACCAGAAGAAGCATCTTGAGCTTCACGAACCCCCCTTCAAGACATGGTTCGTCCAAGGCGAGCACAAGGATAGTCTTGTGATTAGGATCTCTCATGCGCAGTACGATGGCATGTCGCTTCCGATCTTCTTCCAGCAGCTTCAGGCGTGGGGTGAGCCTGATGTTGAGGTTGAGGCGCCGCGACAGATGTCGTATTACATTGATGCGCTGAGGGCGATTGATACGAAGCCCGCGATGAAGTTCTGGGGTGACTTGCTGGAAGGATCAAGTATGACTGGCCTGCCTGGTGTTTCGCAAACAAGCAAGGCCATGACAGGGTCTTATATCGTCAAGACGGTACCGTCGCCAAAGGTTGAAGGGTCGGGACTCACGGTATCATCGTATCTCAAGACCGCTTGGGCAATGGTCCTCGCCAAAGCAACAGGAACATCCGACGTTGTCTTTGCCCACCTCGTCTCCGGTCGCTCTTTACCAATCGACGACATCGAAAAGGTTAACGGTCCATGCGTCAACCTCATCCCCATCCGCGTCAACACCGCTCAATCCCACGGCACCATTCTTCAACAAGTCCACCAGCAGCACATCTCAGCCTTGCCACACGAACAACTCGGCTGGGAGACCATTTTCCGCCAGTGCACAAACTGGAACACCCCATCAGATCAGATCCCCCGCTTCTCCTCTATTCTTCAGTACCAGAATCTGCCCGAGGCTCAGAAGAGCTTTGGCATGCATGGTGCCGAGTGTAGTGTTGACTATACTGTTGTGCCGCCAAATGTTACGGATGTTTGGGTCACGGTTGAGCCGAAGGGTAGTGAGATGAGTATTGTGGCGGGATACTCGGAGGAGGTTATTGCGTCAGAGGTGGTGGAGCGATTGATGGAGGATCTTTGTGAGGTTCTGAAGGGGATTGAGGCTTAAGATTGACAGCCCATGATTTTCCTTAACATTGGTTATTTGTGGAGTAATGTTTATTGGAGTCTGGAGTCTGGAGTCTGTTTGAGGTCCTTTGTCTAGTATTTACTGATTGGATTTGCTGGGCTTTCATAGAAACGTTCCTTTTATCTCTTACATCATACAGTTCAAAATTATTCATGTCTCTATGTTCGTTGGTGCCTTGTTGATGCCCATTACAGTGGTGCTACAGAAGCCCTACGCCCCGCCGCGACGCCTTACAGAGGGTGAGTAATAACGAGCCCACTGTAACCCAAGTCTGTATCTGCACGTGGCGACGAACTCATTGCGTCTGCGACTACAGAATTCGTCTACATTGACAATTACGATATCACTTTATGACTTATTGAACTGGTGATTAAATTCATATGTTATTGAAGTAATTATGCTATCCTGGGCTAAATCGTCCAATTGCTCCATCACTACCGCCATCAAAGCCATCATGGATCAAGTCAAGATGGTTCGGCTTGCTAATCAACTCGATTCCCCATCGTCTTTGGGCCTCAACACGTTTCCAATCCCAATCGCAATTCTTGCTAACACCAATATCCGAGAGTCCTGGTTTCGACGCGTCCTGCTCGTCAATTACCCATCCTCCAGGTCGTGTTGGCAACAGTCCAGCCTCCTGCAGCACAGTCGATGGCGGCACTGTAAGACGCTTCAACTTGAAAACATACTTGCTCAAAGCAGTGGCGTATATCTTCTTGCTTAAATCGCCAGAATCCTTGAGCAGCGGCCGTGTCGCTGTCCTTGCGAACCGCGGATCAAGCCATTCTGTCGGAAGCGCTGTACCTTTGGGCACGAAATGCGTGACAATGTATAACCATTTTCGATCCCAAGTTAAGACATAACTCCACATCTCGACCTGTTTAAACGCTGTGATTTCGCGTCGGAAGCAGGTTTCAACAGCACCTAGATTTATCCCGAGTCTTCCACCCATCGGCGTACCGGTCTTTGGATCAAGAACTATTCCCAGCTTTGTGTTGTTGGATAATCGATGGAAGCCATGACGGAAAAGATATGCAATCAAATGCGCCCGCCCAACGTCAAGGTCGGCGAAGTACGTCGAGTTGGACTTGTGAAGATAATAATCGACTTCGAGCAGGGAAGTGGAAGTAGTGGCGATGATAGGCTTGAACAGCGCCTTGGGGCCTAATTGGGGTGATTTGCGAAGCACGGTATGGTAAGAAATTGTGTACAGAACACGAAGCTGGCCGTCCCGTTAGCCCATTTCAAACGAGAGACAGGCAAGAAACTTACTGTCCAGACAAATGGCATCGACTTGAAGTTTGATACGACGAAAATGACAATCAACAACCCCAAGATTCGCGTTCCTGTAATGTTGAACTGGAAGCCGTGTTTTGTATCGTCTGTCTTGTCAAACCCAGCGACCAGAATCGCAAAGATCAGGACGCTGAGTCCCAGTGTCTTCAACTTGCCCAAGCCTAGCGCCATGATGATAAGTCAATTTCCTACCCAAGTTCAGCTTGAAGAAATGATTGAGGTGTGAAGTGACTCGCTGGACCGAAGAATACGTCTTGGTGCAGCAATTGTCTTCCAGGCTCTGAGGATCAGCGGCATAATTGGGTTCCGGCTGCGGGGCATGCATGCACTATAAGCCGTGATTAGGGCCCTGTAAGTCCGGGAGGATCTGACGTCGGGATTGCAGGATCAGGATCGCTGGGGATTCCGATTGGTGTTGACGGGATCTTGTAAGGCGCTGCAGACGACTAAGTTAACATCCAAATTTACAGCTGTCAATTCAGGGCGTTCGGCAATTGAAAGAACGAGAGGCAGGCAAGCAGGCAGGTTCACAGATGGCGTTCCAACATAAACACAAAGCTCATTTCGATATTGTAGCTTGAAATGCTAAACTTATTGGATGTGACTGTTTATTGCTCTTATCATGAATGCAGTGACTAACTTGTAGTGCAGCTTGAATTAAGACTCCACCAGTGAGTGCAAAAAGCCCGCTGAAGAACAGGGCCTTAGCCCAGTGTAACATCACCATGCAGTGATCAGACCCCCCCGCTAAGGACGTCAAGTCTACCTTATTCTCAACACCTTGGCACCATCACTGTAATCAACATCATTGCAACATCAACCAACTTGAATGTTCTTTAGCAGCCCTGCTCAACCCTATATACCAGTTTCCTCTTCTAAACATTCGACAAACGCAAGTAGATCATCTCCGGTCTATGCGCAACACCAGGGAAAGGCTTAAAGCTCGACAGCGGCTTCGGCGTCGGCTCCAAATTAAAGTGCCAAACAATCAGCGCCATCATGATCTTGACTTCCAGCGCAGCCCACTTACGACCTATAACACCGATTAGTTACTGAATTACAACGCATCTGAGCAAGAACCTTACCGAAACACGCCCTGGGCCCAGCGCCGAATGAATGTCGTGGTCCAGCCGAGGGATTGAATGTCAATCGTCCCTCTTCATCTTTGACGAGCCATCTCTCTGGTTCAAAGTCTCTCATGCCCTTGACGTTCCACTGTCCGATCTTACCGGCTGTGCCCTTTGAACTTTCTGATCTCTTCTCCTCGTTGACAGTCAGTGGAGGCATGAAACTTCCAGGTCCATTGTTCAGCATCAATATCTCAGTGTGCTTGGGGACCATGTGACCAAGAATATTAACCTCTTGCATCGTGGTGCGGATATTCGTCTGAGTAACGGAACCACATCGTGTAGATTCCTCAATCATAGCCTCGAAATACGGAAGGCGAGCAGACATGATCTCCGAGACAGTAGGTGCGTCGCCTCGCTCAACAGCGGCACTGCATTGCTCTCTGAGTTCCTCGCGCACCTTCTTCTGAACCTTCTGATGAGTAGTGAGAAACTTGAGAGTCCAGGCAGTGAGGGTGAAGATCTCGTTTCCAGCCAGCATGAAGCTGAACAGCTCATCCTGTACTGTACGACTCATAAGCTCAGGTGTACGACCTTCTTTTCGTGCGCTGTCAATTTCTCGAGCGATGACAATGTCGACAGCACTCTTCATATGTCGCTTCAGATTACTTTGATCTTCCCAATTCAGATCAGTCTGATTGGAGAATTTGTTAATCGCTTTCTTGATCTCGTCTTGGATGACAGCTTCTTTGAGGCTTCGGGCGGCACGCAGAGATGGCATTAGGTTGTAAGCAAGCCATAAATGCAGCCCGGGTACAAGTGATTGAACACCGATGTTCATGGCGTCGTTGAGAGCGAGACCGGCTTTGAAGACGGGAGGGTCAGGTGCAACGGGGAATTGGACTTCGTGGTCCATGTCGCCCAAGTTGGTGAACTCAGGCAATGTCTCGAGTAGCTCAGTCTGGGCATTTGTTGAGCCAGAGTCAAAGCCAAAGGTAGCAGCCCAGATGATCTCAAAGGCCGCTTTGCGAATATCCGTCGACACAGAAAACGGTCGTCCCTTGGCCAATCTCTCTTTGACTCTCCAAAGATCAATCAGCTTCATAGTAGACTTCCACATCTGCGGCCCAGCGACACCACCCAGAAACGCAGGCGACATGGTATCAGCAACAAGCTTCCGATGGGCCTTCCACCGATCGCCAGTGGGCATATGGAAGTGAAACTCTGGCACGAGCGGCATGAACAAACTCCTCAAGAACCTTGAGCGGTCAAACTCCTTCGGTGTTCTTCTCGACAAGATGTCAAAGGCCTCGCGATTATCAGCCACGATGACCCATGGTTTGCCGAGCGGGTGCACAAAGATCTGAAAGACGGGTTCGTTGAGTTCTACAGCGAGATTTGCGAGGTAGCCAAACATTTCGCCGTGTTTTTTCTTCCATTGTAGAAGTTCCCAGGCGTTGCCGAGGATCTTTTTGGCATTGGCTTCGCGGTAGACGATGCCGGGGATGGGTTTGGGGAGCAGGGCGCGGCGGATGAGAAGAGCGGCTAGGATAAAGACGGCGACGACGATGCCGAGGGTTTGGGGTGATGGGGAGAACATGATGGCGGTGTTTGGGTCGGAATTAGTGAGAGTGCCACTAAGAGTATTGTAATAGCAGGTAATAGTCTATATAAGCCGGTGAGGCCAATTGCGTTCAGTGCTTATGAGTGCTGAGACTCTGGCCCAGGATCAG
This sequence comes from Fusarium sp. NRRL 25184, assembly GCA_013755755.1. Taxonomy (NCBI): domain Eukaryota; kingdom Fungi; phylum Ascomycota; class Sordariomycetes; order Hypocreales; family Nectriaceae; genus Fusarium; species Fusarium sp. NRRL 25184. Next base: position 116,153 of record JABSSZ010000095.1, on the reverse strand, counting down.
AGGATTGTGGGATCGGGAGTGTCATTTCACATGCTATCAGCGATGCAGGAAAAATGGCATGTTTATTATCTCTTGAGTGCCCGATCTTAGTGTACTTCTGCAGGAAGATGCAAGTAAGATAAGGTGCGGCGAAACGTTGATAATTAGTGTTGTTGAATTGGTAAATCCTCGACTCTGGTGGCTTGCTTATGATCCTTCAATCCTGTAATCCTCCGACCCCGCGATCCCCAAGCTGACAGTGACATTCTTGTTACACAAGGTCGTTTACATGGTACGATGTTGTTATTATAATTGGACATGGCTCTATTCGATGGAGTATCGTTCTTCGGTCTTCATCTGTTATCCGACTTCATCCACTGTCTCCGTCTATTTATCAGAGCACTCCGTTGGGTAAACATTACCTGAAACGACCTTCTCCACTGTCGATACCGACACAACGGATATACCCTGAACAATTGGTCAAAATGGTCTTCCAACCTCCCTCGTGGGTCCCTGACATCGCAACCCAGATCCCTCGCCATGCAAACGTCGCTGAGTGGGCACTCGAGAGCCGACGTGCCTCTGGTAGTGTTCGGGCACCTTTCATCTGCGCCTTGACGGGTAAGAAGTACACCCTCAAGGAAGTCAGAGAAAAAGTGAACGCTTTAGCGAAAGCCCTATGCAGTGAACTTGGATGGTCGCCTAATCAAGGTACTACCGAAGACAAGGTCATTGGCGTTTTGGCTGTCAATTCGGTGGGTACTTACTTTGGCATTCCCTATGATACAGCGCTGACCACTGTTAGCTTGACTTCCTCGTTGTTTGCTGGGCTATTCATCGCATCGGTGGTATTTGTCTACTTCTGCAGCCAACTACTTCACCCGTTGAGATTTCCTCGCACATGACCAAAGCCAAATGCGACATCCTCATCACATGCGAAGAGCTGCTGCCCTCCTGCAAAGAGATCTTGAACCGCCTTCCCGAGACCCCTCGACGCATCTTCTCCATCAACACCAGCAACACTCAATTACCCAACTTTGAAGGGGAGATCAAGTGCCTACCTCAGCTTTACCAGGAGGGCAGTGAGCTTCCTGAGCTTGAGCCTCTTCAGCCTAAGGATGCTCACACCACGGTTGCGTTCTATCTTACTACGAGTGGAACTTCGGGGCCCCAGGTACAACAAGCATTCTCACCTGTGTTGACGTGGCTAAGGCTAATGGGATTAGAAACTCGCCATAATCACGCATGCTAACCTCATCGCCAATGTCACCCAAGCAGCCGTCTTTGAGAGCTCAGCTGGTTACAAACACCCGGATATCGGTCTTGGTGTACTACCACTCAACCACGGCTACGGTCTCGTCACTACCCACGCTATGTTTGTGAGAGGTGACTCAACTGTTCTCCATCCAAACTTCAACATGCAGTTGGTACTCAAGTCAATCCAAGAGCACCACATTTCGCGTCTTTATCTGGTAGGTTATTTGGTGAGTTATGAAGAAATGTTACTGATGGTGCAAGGTCCCTCCCGTCATTGCCGCGCTGGCAGCAAACCCAGTTCTCTTCGAGATCTTTGACCTCTCTTCCGTTCAAGATGTTGTCCTTGGCGCTGCAGCATGCAGCGATAGTGTGTTCAAAAAGATGAAGTCTTTGATGCCTAGCTGGAGTCTCCTAGTCGGATACGGTAAGCCAAAACCGATTGTGTATCAACTTCTTCAACGCTAACTAGCTACCGTGTAATAGGTCTGACTGAATGCGTTTCCATCGTGACTTTCAGCCGCGCTGCTGACATCATGCCCGGATCGAGCGGTTGTCTGTTCCCGTCCAACCAAGGCCGTCTTATCGATCAGGACGGAAAGGAGATCACTACGTATGATACTGCTGGAGAGCTCTACCTCAAGTCAGCTGCCATGATCCCAGGCTATCTAGGTGAGGACGATGATATGAGGGCCAAGTTCACCATTGATGGATGGCTGCCCACTGGAGATATTGGCTTCTTCAGAAGAAGTCCCCATGGTGATGACCATCTTTACCTGGTTGACCGACTCAAGGACATGATCAAGGTCAAGGTATGTCTCCCTCAATCATACCACGTCTCATCACTGACGAGTACCCAGGGCCTACAAGTCAACCCCGCTGAGATCGAGGAGCTCCTCCGAGTACAGCCCGGTATTTCCGACGCCGCAGTCATTGGCGTTGTAGACGATGAAGCCGGCGAGAGACCGCTTGCCTTTGTCGTACCTACCAAGCAGGATATGACCATCGAAGAACAGAAGGAGCTCATCTTGCAGTTGGATGAGAGTATCAAGGCCCAGCTTGATGAGACGCACTGGCTACGCAAGCAGATTCGGTTTATCGAGGAGCTTCCCAGAGGTCAGAGTGGCAAGGTGCTAAAGAAGATTCTGAGAGAAAAGGCAAAGCAGAAGGATCAGACATTTATGAATGGGGCCAATGGGGCAAATGGCAGCCCTCCGGTGAAGAGCATCAATGGAGCGAATGGAATTCATGCACAAAGCGGGACAAGCGAAGTAGCCCGAGTTTAAGATCCGATTGTTATTTATAAGTATTCAAATGAGTTCCCAGCTCAAAACTTAATTGTCTCGACTGTCACAGAAATCCAGATCTTCTGTAAAATGCAGATAAATAATAAGTATGACCTATGACTTTGGTCGTATTGCCGTCTTAGAACATAGTGTACTTGTGTAAGAACTTCTCCAACCTCACTAACCCCTCTTGCAGTTCTTTTGGCGCGCCTAGCCCAATCCTGACATATCCCTTCAAGTCGTTGGCTCCCTCTTCACCAAAGCAATATGAACCAGGTATAACAGCTATGCCAACTTCTTCAACTAGCTTTTTGCTAAAAGCAAAGTCATCTGAAGCTGACCCGTCTTCGTTCAGGAATTGAACGAAGGCGGTTCCCGACCCTTTCGGCTTCGTCCAGCGGCATCTCTGAGCATTGCGTTGGACAAACTCATCAAGCAGAGCAATACTCTCAGCGCAGATGCCTAAGTTACGTTCCATCAGTCGAGGTAGCACCTCCTTACTGAGGGAAAAGGCGGCAACAGAGTCATCCAAAAGCGACACGCTGATGGTAGTGTAGTCTCTGAGGGTGATAACCCGTTGGATAATCTCTTTATCTTGCGATATTACCCAGCCTATTCTGATGCCAGGTAAGGCGTGGGCTTTGGAGACAGAGCCAGTAGAGACGGTAAGAGGAGAGCCCAGAGAGACTAGAGGAGGTGGCCGGGGTTCGTTCGTATGAAAGAGAGGACTAAAAACCTCATCGGAAAAGACCACAATGTTATGCGCTCGGGCAATAGCTAGGATCTGCTGTAGAGTATCGCTGGGAATGACTGTACCAGTAGGATTGTTTGGGTTACTACTGATAGTTAGTTTCTGTTGTAGTTCACTAGGCTTAGGGTTCGGTGAACTCTACCAAATGATAATGGCCTTAGTATTGGGCTTAATCATACCAGCCAATTCTTCCAGATCCAGAGACCAGTCAATAGTCTCTTTCAAGCCCCAGAGGCTGACGTCAACACCATTGTGTTTCGGCAGGAGATACAGCTGTCCATACGTCGGATACTGGCAGATAATGTGATCGCCTGGGCCGCAGAGTGTGTTCAAAAGAAGGTAGTTGGCCATGATGGAGCCTGGAGTAATTACAACGTCGTCTGCGGTCAGTCTCACATTGGGGGAGGAGTGAAGCTCAGCAATTCGTTCTCGAAGACGCGTAGAACCCAAGACCGCGCCATAGGTAAGCATTAGCTCCGGGTCAAGGGGAGTAGTATTGGTGTTTGGAGCCAGTTGCTGTAGCTCGTTCAACGAGAGCGCTGACACATACGAATCTAGGGTGGATTAGAATCATCTGATGAATCGTGTTCAGAGCCTCCTCACCATAGAGGACAGTCTGAGCTTTCGGCTTTTATAACAAAACCACATTAGCCTCTGATGATATTCTGGGAAGAGCGTACAAACCCCAGCTTCCTCCACTAGAAGCATAAATTAGTAACCCATTATATAGATTATGCTTCAAAATTAGCTTGGGCTAATTACTTACTCCATTTGTCAATCTTAAACTCTGGAATCTGCTGCATGTTTCGATTTCCACTTGAACGACAATGATATACCAGATTGAGGGGGTAAGAAGAATGAAAGATCCTTAGTTATTTAAATCTTTATTCATGGAATTATTGTTTGAGGCTTATTACGGCGTAGGTACGCCCTGCAGCTGATGTAGGGCGCGGTGAATTCGACCCCAATTAACTAGAGTTCATTCCGCACTTATTAGAGTTCATTCCGCGGCAGCTAAAAGTCTCGGTTATTTTTTACGGAGAACGCACTGTTGAATCGGTCGGACGGTGATCACCCGACTGCCTCGTCTGTGGACACGACCGAGGCGGTTACCATCGGACCGCGATGACTCAACCGATGTTGACATGCCAGATGCACCAAATCATGTGGTTAGAGCACCCAGGGGTCGCACCGTCGAGCTTGACCTTGGTCCAGTGATTGAAGACGCCAGCGGAATTGACTGCCACGACGCGGCGGAACTTGATAATAACGTACGTTGGGGACGGTGCGGAGCAGATGTCGCCAGTTTCACGCGAGGAGCTTGGCCGAGTCACCTACCATCTCTCAACCGGCAACTTCATTACGCATGTGCCCGCTGGCCTCATTATGGACTGGCAGTAGGACAACACGCTAGCTACTGCAACTGCATCGTTCACAGCATTGCCGCATCAAGGGAATACTTTGGTAACTTTAGTATAATATGGATAGGCTCTTAGACCAGTCTCACTTAGCATGTCTTGCCCTCTAGAGCCCCAATCAAATGACCCCAGACCTGATCGTTAGTCAGGGCTGTATAGATGATCGAAACCCAAGACCCAATGGTTCTTTTCTCTCGCCCATTGATCTTATCACCAGCACTTCTACCAGGATGCTCAATCAGGCCTTGATGGAAAGGCACCCCTAGCTCTTCTCTCACAAAACAGTATAATCTCAGAGAAGCTTGGCCCAGGAACTGCTTCGTAGGAGGCTTGACGAAGAACTCACTGCGTGTCTGGGTAAAGGTAGAATAGGCCAAATTCTCCAGATCTTTCTGGAGTGGCCGTGTTGATGTAAGCTGCATTTCATGCTCCGCGAGACGGTCCCGGAGGACTGGTATCGTTTCCTTGGACAGGATCTTGCATCTATCTTGAAGATCGAAGCAAGCCGAAGCATTCCACGATTTGAAGATGGTCTCGTGAAGCCGCTCGTAAATTGCTTCCAATTCTTGGTCGTCGAATCCATTGAGGAACGGCAGCACTATCGAGACCAACTTGGTTCTGAGCGCTTTGAGAAACGCCATGTGTAGAACCCGCAAGTCCAAGGCCTGGCAAACAGCAAAAAGATGCGCGGCACACATCTGCGTGACTACATCAGCAGCTTGGAGGGTATATCTTCCCGAAATCAGCGCCAGGGAGTTGATGGACTGGTTGTGCATCTCCGCGGATTGGACATGGGGAGTAACAGGGTTGGCGAGATATCCGAGCTCCGAAAGGTAAGCAGCCATGCTTATGTCAATGCCTTTCATAGTGAAAGATAAACTTGGATCATCGGCGACGAGATTCGGAGGAAGGCCTTTGTTCATGGTAGGGTTGATTAGTTCGGAGGAGAGGCTGAAAAGAAGTTTGCCGACCATGTGAAGAACTAGGCGAGTCTTTTCCATCCCGTTTGCAACTGAGCTACAGATGAAGTTGGCGCCGGAGTAAACCTCGCCGGATTTGATATCGATGATGGGATTATCAGAAGTCGAGTTCAGCTCCACTCTGATCTGAGATAGTACGGAGCAGACATCCTCGATTTGAGGACCAAGCCACTGGGGCGCTCCTCGTAAGGCATATCTATCCTGAGCAAGGCTGGGCGTGAACTTGTCGTCTTCCTTCAGGCTTTGAACGAGTGAAGATCCCTCAAGGAAATGTAGTATAGTTGCAGAACATTCGACTTGTCCGGGATGAGGGCAAACAGAAGAAATGAATGGATGGTAGTACTCAGCCTTTCCTAGTAACGCCTCGCATGACATAGCCACGAGGTCTTGTGCGAGGAGTAAGATCTTGTTCGCCTCGTGCACTGCAAGGCAGCCCAAGGCAGCTGAAGGAGCTGTACCATTGACCAGCCCAAGACCTTCCTTGGGGCCAAGGGTAATTGGTTCTAGTCCAGCGAGCTCAAGTGCCTTGTCAGCAGATACAACGGAGGAGGTCGATGTGTGGACGCGAATGTCGAGGTTGCCTTCAAGCATACCGGCGATATATGACAGTGGAATCAAATCGCCAGATGCGGAGACCGATCCGCGCAGAGGAACAATAGGTGTTATACCCTTTCCAAGCAGCAGAAGCAGGGCTTGAACAAGTTCCAGACGCACGCCAGAGTGTCCCCGAAGCAGTGTATTGCAGCGAATTAACATGGCGGCTCGAACCCAAGTGACAGGCATACTGTTGAGCTCATTGCCATTCGCATCTTCATCAGTCAAGATACCTGCTTGGGTGAGTTGCAGCAGTGCCGACTGCAGAGCTGGGAGGTCTTTTGTACGAGTATCAGCGCTTCCACCGAAGCCGGTATTTACACCTAACATCCAGTCAAAATGGAGCATTGAGACACTGAGAGTTGGTGATGTACCATATACAAAGTAGCCCTTGGCGAGATACTCTTCGAGTAATACAACACTTTTATTCATAGCGTCTGCAATATCGTCTCTCTTTGCAACGTACGCTTTGCAGTTGTACCTAGCATCGTTATCAGAGTCAGAGTCTGTAATAGTGTTAGTAACTTACTTGGCAACCGCAACGACCGAAGCGACATCAAGTTCGGATCCATCTAGAAGAATAAAACCGCGGTCCTTAATAGTCTGCACTTTCTTCCAGATGTCACAAGCTTGTGAAGCATGAGTAGGTTGATGCGAAGACTCAGCGGGCTTGGTGCTTCTAGAGGCATCGCAGTTCTGGTCGGAGGCATGTTGACCACAGCCAGAAAGGTAATCAGTGCCTCGAAGGGGCATTTTTAAACTCTGGATGATTAACTCTGCACAATCGTGCATTGAAGAATTAAATATATTCGCTTTAGGTGGTAATGATAATCTATTTTACCGGTCTACGTATGACAATGACTCTATCAATTTCGGTATCCGAATCCCGCACTGAGACATTGGTTTCACACTTAAGCTTCGTACCACAGCTTTCCGTATGAACTGGAGTCTACTAGAGTTGAGAAGCCCTCATGGAGACACCAATAGAATTGTGACTTTTCATCGGCGGGGGTTCCTGCAAACTATTTCATTTTAGATATAACAAGCCTTTCATCTGCAACTCTCACATCCAGTAATACACCATTTAATGAGTTTATCGCCCTTTTAAGAACCATTGACACAAACCAGTCATCACTCTCACAGGGTGGCAGATCGTCTATCAGTCCTTTGATAGTTCTTATATCCTTCTTCGAACAAGTCCTGTCTGATGATTTTTTCGATGCAGGGTTTTCCATCACAGCACTTCACTGCCTGCAGCACATGCCATTTTCACTTCCGCCACCAGACCTAGCCAATTACGCTCATGGAGATCTTGTTTCTTTGTTCTCCGCGCGACATAGGGAAATTCGACCAGACGGCACCTCAACACTCTACATTCCTTGTCACGGCCACATTGCGGCTGACCCTGCGCAAATCAGCCAGACGCAAAATGGTCAGCATGCGCCTGTACGTATGTCGGTGAGGCGGACTCAGGCCAAGATGGTGGGCGGAAGATGAGGCTGATTGGTGAGATGCATGTACGTTTGGGCCTTTGCAAATGCGCAATGCGAAATTCTGTTGCTACGCGCATTTTCACACTGAAATTTTCAAAAGCCACGTCAACTGTGGCGGTAAACAAGGCATCGCATGCGGTTGATTGGCGAATCTCCTTGAGGAAGCATGTCGTCGAGGCCTGAAATCCGTAGCCTGGGCACTTTGATTGGGCCAGGATTACTTTCTTGGTGGGCGCTGGTGAAATGAGGCTCTCCCTTCAGGAGTTCTATTAGGTCGCCTAAAATTGGGGAAAATATTGTGAATGGTGATTAAAAAAAGGCGGAGTTTGGGCCACTGATACCTGGGATTTATGACTTTTGTTCAAGAAAGATGGTCTGGCCGTATGTGATGTTTCCCTGTATGTTCCCCGTTCCCCCCATACATCATAACTGCACCATGTCAATGACGATTATCCCTCACCAGGGCAGCCCTGATGGCAGCCCGGAAGTTCTACAAACAGTGACTGATGTTCCAATTAGAATCATCTTCATCCATGGTCTGAATTCATCTTACACTAGTGTTGGTGGAGAGTACGACGATCGTGAGCCGGTCGGACTAAAGCCCACCAAGTCGCCCTTCGAGCTTCCGCATGCAACAACAGCGTATACCTTCTATCACGGCGGAAATCTTCTGGAAGACGTGGACAGTATTCCAATAGCAGCTGAAGCCTTGCGTACAGCGCTTGATGACAAAGGTAATTGATTGTTATTCTCATCCACTACGGACATCACCCAAGGACGATAGTCCTAGCTAACAATCAAGACAGAAACGGTACTATCATATAATTGGTCCAACACCCAGGTATTGAGTCTTCTGCCTCTGATATATCTTACCATTAATTTTCTATAGAGTTACAAGCGAACTATTCTCGTTTGCCACGGTTCCGGCGGTTTCGTTGTCAAAGAGGCACTGCTGGCATCTTTGAATGGATCTGATCAAGGCCAGGCATTTCATCGATCGATTTTAGGTGTCATCTTCGTTGGAACACCTCACTCAACCGCCGACGCGAGGCTACCCCATCAATTGAACTTTATGCGACGCCATCAACGTCTGGACTCGCAAGACATCAATATGAACATAGTCGCTTCAGTCAAGGGTCTTCTGCGAAGGTTCAGCTGTGTGGATTGGTCTGGCCTTGAATTCGCGCCTATCTCATTCTTTGAAGAAGTCGATTCGCCCGGTGCTCCAGAAAACTTTGGCCCTGTAAGTATTCATAAATCTGCGGATCCCGAGTATGAACTGAATGTGTCAAAATAGATTGTGAACTACGAAGATGTCCGGTTGAGGGGCCAAAAGCATATCGGGCTCCACGCAGACCACTGGGTATGTATGTCGAGTTATCCTTTTGTGCCGTTTAGTGACTAGTCCTTGATTTAGAGCACCTGGAGCTTCATCAATCCTCTTAGCTCTACGTATAAAGCTGTCTCTATAGTGATACAGAGCTTTTACCACAATCTAAATCGCATTAAATCCGACATCTCTTTCCTACAAAAGGATCCCAATATCTCTGGTATGCTCTCTTAATTACTGAGGGGGTTAGCGTTACTCATCATTGTTAGGACTCCTTCGATCTCTTCACGTCAACAACACTGAGAGGCTTTCAGCCGCAATGAAAGGGACATGTTCCTGGTTCTTGGACCACCCAGCCTATAAATCTTGGGCTGAAAAACCGTCAGGTCCTTTGTGGATTAAAGGTAAGCCAGGAAGTGGCAAGTCAACACTCCTGCGACATATATATCAGACAGTCACCTTCCGAGAGCCTACATCTTTCCTGTTCTTCCAGTTCAACTATCCTACCCACACTTCTGTAAACGCCATGCTCCGGTCTCTGATATTTCAACTGCTCGTCACACGGCCGAGTTACGAACTTTACGGGATGCGAGATACCTATGCTATACGAACAGAAACACACGGAGATTATGGCACCGATTGGCAATGGGGTGACCCTGAGTTGATGTGTTACTTGCAAGAGTCGTTCCTACATGCTACCCAGAATAACTCACATTTTGTGATATTTCTGGATGCGTTGGATGAGGCCAACGAGGAGCGTTCAGTCAACTCAATCATTGTCGATATTCTTGCCATCCCATCTATCCGGATATGCGCTACATCACGATCAAGTCCTGGGTTCTCTAACATCGACGGGCAAACAATAATCTTGGAAGATCTCAACACTCCCGATATCATGTACTACACGGAATCAAGAGTCTCATCAATCGAATTCAAGGATTCTAGTTTACAGAGAGACGTGATACAGAACTTGGTTGAGGCGTCTGATGGTATGTTCTTATATGTCCATCTGGTGCTTTCCAATCTCGAAATCTGGCTCGACCAGTCAGACGCACAGGGAGAAGGCCGACTCGGAAACATTGCCTTCCCCAGGGGCCTTGAGGATCTGTATTCCTCAATCATCGCCCACATCGAATCCAGCGAAAAGAGTCGGGATGTTGTTCGACATATTTTCCAATGGGTGGCCTTTGCGACACGTCCTTTGACTGTTCCCGAGCTTACGAATGCAATGGTCTTCGAAAAGGTCGAAGGCTTCGACCGTTGTTTTCACAACAGCCGCCAAACTCTGGACACACTCTCGCACTGGACTTCGGGATTTTGTGAATGCGCAGAGAAACTTACTTCCACATGCAGAGGCTTCATTGCAGTTCAATGTCCTATTAATCCCCCGAGACAGTCTGTTCTCAGTTTCACGCACCAAAGCGTTCGCGAATTCCTCATGTCATACGAGCCGTTAGCTTTTCAACCCGACAGCCTGCAGCTCCGAGGACACGAGGCTCTTGCACGGTCTTGTTGCGATATTATCTTCTCAGAGACCCGTTCTCGCCGCAATGGCTACACAGGTTCAGATTCTGATACCTGGGAAATCTCGTCCTATGCTTTACAAAGCTGGATGCCGCACCTGAGAAAGGCATTGGAGCTAGGATCATCTTGCTCAGACCTTTTGTCAGACCTTTCACAAAACGCCTTCTTGGAGAAGTCTCTTGCTTTGAATGAGAGCATTGCCTCTAGTTATAAAGGTTGGCCAAAGTCGACGCACAAGTATATTGTTGACATGACGTGGGAAGCGAAACAGTGGAAAGCCTCAAGAAGTGCACTTCTTTTACTCTGCGCTATAGGCCACGTCGAATCATGTAAACGATACATATCACTGGGTGAGAGTTGCAACGACCGAGACTCTTTCTACGGTATCACGCCTCTTGGATGGGCTGCAGCATATGGTCATTCAGAGGTTGTACAGGTTCTCCTTGATTATGGGGTAGAAGTTGACTACACCTCAAACGACACCTCTCCACTGCATCTGGCCATCCGGTACGGCAAGAAGACAGTGGCGCAGCAGCTTCTCAAGAATAGGCCGGTTATGAACTACGAACCCACTATCACCATTCAGTCAGCTTTGTCACGGGCAGCATCCCTTGGTAGGGCATCGATGATCAACCTGCTTGTCTCCTACGGAGCCAACGCTCTGACGACTGACAATTTTGGCTGGAACCCTCTTCATCATGCTATCGCAGCAGGCAAGAGAGAAACTCTTGCACGACTCCTTTCCACGATACCCAAGACATCTTTCGAAAAGCTCAAGGATATCCCACCCCGTAGCCTTCCAGCTTGGGTCCACCGCATACTGTTAGCATTCGGCCTGGGGCTTTGTTGTCGTGGGTCTGGTGGTTCTTCGTCCTCTACCACAGGTTGTGGCTCAAACGACTCCGGAAAAGGCAGAAAACGTGACAGCCAAGGTTCAAAGAAACGCGGTCGAGACGCAACCGAAAATACGGACGAAAATGATGAGCAGAGCATGGCACCGCCACCACCAAAGCAGTCCCGGCAGACTTTTGAACCAAGATTCGCGTGTCCTTACCACAAACGATGGCCTAACAGCTTTGGAGGTGCTTGCTCCAATTTCGGATTCTCTACTATCCATCGATTAAAGTATGTGACTTTGAGTGAAATCAGAATGGCTTTTATCACTTACACTTGACAGAGAGCACCTATTTCGTCGACATTTTCTAGGATGCGACAAGAAAACTCGATGCGGGAGATGCAAGTCAATCCTTCCAGAAAGTGAAATCCAGGACCACCTTATTTTGACGGTGGCTTGTGAGCCCATGAGAGTTGCTATTAACTATGAGGATGGCTTCGACACTAATCAAAGCGACACGTTGAAGTCTCTCAAGCCCAAACAGTTTGAGACGCCAGTTCACCACTGGTGGACAACCTTTAATACAGTATTTCCCGATTGGACAACCGACTTGCCAAGCCCTTGTAAGCAGTTTCGTAAGCTCCTGTTCTAATAATCCCGCTGACAAGAAGCAGACCACGAAACAAGCGAGACAGAGTGTCGTATCCTTGTTGCTGAGAGACTTCGCAGCGCAGAGTTCAGAGAGGAGGTCTGGAGAAACCCTAACGACATGGGTAGGGTGTTTGGGCAATTGGCTAATATTCTCGACCCCCCTCGGCCAAGGACAGCAGCCGGGCCTGGCAGGGCACCCCCAAGGCTCCCTGGCGAACTACCTATGCGGCCTGCTGCGATACATAACAATGGCCAAACAGCGCCGAACCCTTCGGTCCAAGATCCGTTACATCCTGAGGCACAGAACAGGAACTCTGCTTCGACAGCCCCTGCAGAAGCACCTCCGCTCAATCTGTTAACCCACAGATATCGTCCGATCCCAGAGCATTTTTCATTTCCCTACCAACCGGTTTCCGATACTTTATCTCTTTCTCTGTTCAGTGGCACTGGTTCATCCAACAGCTTCGGTCTAGACCAGGAGTCGATCTATAGTGGCCTCGATGCCAATGATGCTTCAATGAGCTCGTGGTTGTCGGGTGACTTCTCTTTTGCCAACGCCTTGATGGAGCAAGGTGCTAATCATAACACAGAGGGTTTCGATTACGATTTCACTGTCACCGACCCTACTCCAGCCAACATTCGCCCTTCCCCAGGATACGAGAATCAGCGGAACCGCGACCCTGGCTTAGCCACCTCAGCTGGCACTGGACCAGCAGCAACTGAAGAGCCCATTAACACATTCCGGGCTCCTTCTCGAGATGCCAATTGAAGGTGTATGGAGCATTTCTGCATACACTCTTATTGTATCCGCGAATAGAATTGTTTATACCAGTCGGAGCATGAGGATAGTATCTAGGCTTGACCATGGAATACTGTTGTCATAGTGTATATGCACCTATCAAGTGATAAATAAAATATGTGCTCCCGGGTTTAAAGGCAATACCAATTGAGGTGAAATCGATGTTAGTGCAGCTTGTACAGGCCGAGACACGACTAATCCGCTATCAGTTAACAGGCGGCATCAAAGTCCCTAAGCAGCTGGGTGGAGGAAGTGGCTCGAAAAAACAGCCTACCCTGCATCTCAATGTCGCTTGTCGAAATTGGAGACATTGGGTTGCCCAATCCATGCATTTCGACGATGTTGTATCAGACGACTCTAGTTTTGTTATCCCAATTATCTGGCGTCACCATCTGACATGCACTCACGTAGGTAGTCAGTCGATACTGCTGAGAATTTGGCTCCTCATCGGCGGAAGCTAACCGCAAGCAGCAATCGACAGTCTGACACCCCATACAAGCCCAACCAATGCAACATCGTACTCAAACCATTCCTAGCCGATATAGCCGATTTTAAGTTGAATCGCCTGTGAATAAAACTTAGTTAGTCCCTGGCCATAGATAAAGGCTTGACAAAGAGAGGAGACCTCGGTTATACATATCTGGGGTTGAAACCTAATCACCTTGTACCCCGCACCCCCCGCCTTACGGGAGAAACCGAGGATTTAGTCAGATGAAATGGTACACCAACGCGGGGCTTAGCGCCCTTAGCCAGGGCGACAGATACAGAAAGGCTTCTTATCCCGCTTGGTCAATTTCGGCTTTCCCACTTTATCGTACACAAGTACCGACACTACCGAACTTCGTGAACTAGTATCATAGGATGTCTGATTGCGGATATATTACCCATTTTCGGGTACCCAAGTGAGCCAACATCATGCTTTCAATTTACATCATCAGTTAGATATAATATAAACCTAGTTAGCTGTGCAAATCTTGCAATTGTAAAGCACTAATAACTTGTCGTTCGAATCTCATAGTAGAGCCAGGAGGTGTTATCTTATTCGGCAGCTTCTACATTAAGCGTCACCCTTGCGCAACGCACGCAAACACTTCGTTTTCGGTACGAGGCCTGACTATGTGCTAATGAAAGACTCCCTGTAGGGTGTCATGCCTGATTACTAAAAAGCCGCGTGGAATACTCTGCACACCGCGTAGGGATAAGACTAATCAGACTGTATCATGAAATCTAACCGAAAGCTTATATGTTGTGACTAGCAAGGCTTACGATTTCAAGATTAAGGATCCCCTCTTTTTGGTCAACAAGATTGCCGAGTCATGTCGGCAGTTCTCTCCAGCCGAAGTATTACAACATGGCATGTGATGTCTCTGAAACGCTTGTTGTAAGTTAGGTGCAGATGTCAACATGGCGAATATAGTATCCTACCTGGAGATATATATATACCTAAGCCCTTAAGGGTATTCAGAACCCCCAGTTGGTCTTTGAACACAACCGCCCTTCACTCTCATATTGAGAAGGGAAATAATTATCGGTTGTTCCAAATCAGAATCCTTCCTTTTCGTTCATCATGTCCGCTCCTCCTCAGATAAATTGGGCACCGATATTGGCTGCCCGAGCGCAAAATGACCGCGATACTATGAAACTATATGGGGCAGCTCTTTCAGGGTTAATTGGTGTCTTTATTACTTATCATACTTGGACATACTTGTGGCGAAAGATTGGCCTGGCCCGGGGCCCTTTCAGCTACTCCGCAAGGTGAGAATGGATTCAAAGGTTGATAGTCTGTTCTAATCTGTTTAGTATGAAATCACTCTTATCCAGGCGAGTCCCGATAGCACCTTCACTCGGTCACGTTCTTCTTTATATCGTCTACTTTGGCCTTAACCTGGGCTTCTTCTTCGTGAAACTCGATGATAGTATTCTGTCCTTAGATTACATCATCCCAACTCGAGCTGGATGGTATGAAGCCTCCCTCGTCTTCCTAGACCTTGCTAACTATTATCAGGTTAGCCGTTGCAAATCTTTGCTTCACGGTGTTCCTCAGTCTTAAAAACACGCCGCTTGGATTTCTTACAGGATGGACCTACGACCGTTTGAACCCACTTCACAGAGCGTCGGGGCTGATGACCTCCACTCTCGTCGTCATCCATGCTGCCATGATTTCCGCCTTCTACCAGGACATGCAACCATCTAGGCTTTATGAGGTGAAACAGTACTTCGGCATTTTCGCCGCCTTTACTATGTTTTCTACGGTGGCTGTTGCCTTGACGCTCCAACGTAAACGCTACGAATTATTTTATGTTCTACATGTTCTTTTATTCATTATGTTGGTGGTTTTCATATGTCTTCATCATCCAGATATTTCTCAAAAGGTCATGATCGTCATTTTTATAGCCGCGGGACTATGGATCCTTGATCGCTTGGTACGAGCCACTAGCCTACTCTATCACGGCATCAACAACACCGCGACGCTACAACCCCTGCCCAGTGGTGGTACAAGGGTAACTATCCAAAAGAGTCTTGCAGGTGCGAGGTCTGGGCAGCACGCATACCTTTGGATTCCTGGGGTTCGATACTTTGAGACTCATCCCTTTACCATTGTGAGCACGCAACCACTTGAGTTTGTGATTGATGCGCACGATGGCTTTACCCGCGACTTGCATGACTACGCTGTCAAAAACCCGGGTGTTGCACTAAAAGCATCGGTTCATGGTCCTTACGGACATATACCAAATACTACTACATACGATAAGATCTTGATCTTCGCTGGCGGTAGTGGTGGTACTTTTGGATTTGGCATGGCACTTCAACTTCTACGAGATCTCGACTCCGCTGTCCATAGGGACATCACTTTGGTTTGGGCCGTAATAAATCGAGGTATATCTCTTACTACTTCTTCAAATGGTACAACCAACTAACCAAGAACTGCTACTAGATCTTTTAGAATGGTTCTCTCCCTACCTTGAAACCATTGCTCGTGCTCAAGGATTCAACATCTCCATCAACGTTACTGGCAGAGCGGAGCTCAGTGAAAAGGTCGCCAGTGACCAGGAAGCCTCGACTCCGAATCCGGCGGTCTTAGAAGATAGGGTGGAAATGGCTGATCCACCCGGTCAGTCCGATGCGTTTCAACCAGACCTTATTCATGGGATTCCAACTCACCATGGACGTCCTAACGTTGACGAGATTGTCGCCCAGACTCTAGAGGGAACATCTGCGAATTCACGAGTCTTGATTTTGGGATGTGGACCAGCTGGTCTATTGCAAGACGTGAGGCAGTCAGCAACATCTCGAATGGTTCCAAAGGGGGCTGGAATTTCCCTTCAGTTTGAGCAGTTTGGATGGTGAGGATCTAGTAGATTTTGCTATTCAAGAACATAACATCACTGCGGCTACAGTAGGAGCATTTCGGTTGTAATTTTGAAGTATCCTTGCTTGCATGTGACACCCAGTTCCTGTTCTACAGGTGACATTACCCTAGCACAGTTCACAAAGCGGTAGGCCGGCAGGAGAATGGAGGAGACTAGAGTTTAGATCTCCGCTGGAGATAAAATAGGTATTGGGGTATGAGGTAATTTACAGAGGGCAGCCGACGACCTAGAATAGAAGAGTAATAGGAATAGTAGGGGTTCTTTGACTTGTAATAGATATAAGAGTTGGCAGAACGAAATAAATTACTAAACTCGGAGATCTTAATGAAAGTTTTGTAAGACAGGAACAAGGGAAAAAAGACTTCTCATGTGGCGATTTCATAGTCAATCTGGTAAGTCAGCGCGAAATATCTCTAAACACCAATTATGGCCCAGACATAGTTTCCTGCCGATCCACTACTGCTACTGCGAATGGGTGCACTGTAGCACATAATTAGCAATGAGGGCCAAAGACTTAAATGTGTGGACTTGACTTACCTATCACCGGCTGCATCGAGATGAATGAATCCGTATTGAACGTTCTGTATGCTACAGTTATTCGTCAGTATGTAATAACAGCCTTTATTTGCACTTGATTACCACTTACATGTAGCCTCGGCCATCTTCAACCTTCTTAATGAACCACTGGCAACATCCACTCCAGTTGGGAGACGTAGTACAAACAAGGGTACTAGAATCACTTTGGCAGTGAAGATATCGATCATTGCGCTTGATGTACCAAGTTGAGGTTCGCTGGTTGGGATCAGACTTTTCAAGCCTTAACTTTTGGTTGTCGTTGCCGATGGAGTGTTTGATAGCGTGGACGCTCGAACCACCTAAGTTCGTTGGTCAGTGGTATGAGCCTGAAAGTCTGTCGGGAGGATTGCTTACCATCGCGGCCCATATCAAGAGCATAACCAGTGCCAGAGTCCATGCTCCACATGTTTACCAGTTGGATCGTTCGCCCATGGAATCCGGCATCCAGGTTGTTCCTTGGGTCCCAAGATGGCGATGCCTGAATCATTAGAGAGTCCCTCTGCGATGTCAGTTCGGATACTGATCGCTGTTGAGCCTCAATCTCGATTTGCCGCTGGCTGGCTGTCGCGTTCAATGTTTGGATAGTATTCTCCAAATTGCCTTTTGTAGCTTCGAGCTCCTGGATCTTTGTTAGCGAACTCTCCAGGTCGGCTGTTCGCTGTTGTTCTCGTTGTTCTACACCCGCCAGCTTCGTCTGCAGAGTATCGATAGCCTCCTTCCTGGCGGCACTCTCTTTCTCGAGTTTTCCCTTTGACTCAAGAAGAGCTGCTTCCTGCTTAGAGATGACTTCAGTCAGTCCAGCTGTCTTATCGCCACCCTCTTTGTAAACATCAAGTTCGGTGTTGAGGATCCTGATCCTACTGCTGGCGGTCTCCAAATCCTTGGTAGCCTTCTGAAGACTACCACGAAGCTCAGAGGTCTCGCTCTCTAAGGCTGATATTTTGTAGCTGCTCTCTACGCTAACTGTCTCCAAGAGTGCTTCAGTGTCGCGGAGTTGGTCAGTGGCTACGTCCGCCCTCTTTGTAGCACTTTCTAGTTTGACCGTCAAAGCATTTCTCTCCTCAATGGCCTCCTGGAGCTCGGCCTGAGTGGAGGCCAATTCAGAAGACAAACCCTTCTTCTCCGCGGTAAGTACTTTGACATCAGCCGTCAGAAAGCCAATCTTTCGCTCCATCTCGACAGGGTCAACTATCCTCGCGGCTGGCATTAGTTGCCTGAAGACAACCGGGCTCAGGAATTGGTTATTCCGAGAAGGATCAACAGCAATCTGAGGGTCCTCCGAGACCGCGTCCACTTCCCGAACAATCTTGATCATCTCAAATCTGCAATCTCTTTGAGCTCGATCAAGGCCAAAAACTGTAGGCTCATAGGGAACGAGCTTGTTGGGTGGTAACGGTTTGCCGACTTTACTGGAAGTTTCTTGGCCGTATTTGACCACGCTTGTTTGCTCGCTCGAGTCATTAGAGCCTAGCGTGGCATTATACAGCCCCAATCGATCGTTGTAGCTCTTCTCCGCCTCTTCTAACATTCCCTTTATCTCGGGCTGGTCCTTTGCCTTCTTGAGAATAGCGAGTGCATTGCTGATTTGGTATGACATGACTTGAAGTTCTTTCCAGGCTGACTTGTAGTCCATGTAGGCGTCTAGCAAAGCCGACGCATATACCCCTGCATTTTCGTAATCCAGAGGTGAACCATGGAGGCTTTTCTCATAGAAGCTTCTCAAGCTGCTATACTTTGTGAGGATAGCTGTGGTCCTCTGTGGACAAAGCGCAACTTTGTCGGCAAATGACATAGTAACTGACTTCAGAGTGTCCATGGTCCATCCAGACTTTTCGACTTCCTCTGTAATGATGTCGCCACCTCCGTACCAAGAGACTCTGTTCAAATAATCAGTGACTGGAGTTTCATAGACGGAAATGTACTCAAGCACTTACGAGACCGTAATTATGTCATTAGTGCTTTTACTCTCGCTTTTCTTGTGGCCTGAGCCTTCGCCCTCGACCTCGACAGCGCCTCCAGCAAATTTGGCCTGGATAGAGAGTTCGCCGCCGAAGTCTTTGACTTCCTCTTTATTCGCGAGCTTGATAGAGATAATGGCATTGAAGATGCCACCCTCCATAAACCCCGATATGAAGCTGTCTCCATAGACATCCTGAAACTGATTTGCCTGGACATTCTTGATAGGCATGAACTCGGTAAGATTATCACCGAAAAGTCTTTGGCTCACGACCTTAACTTGAAGATGATAGTTGATGTCGCTCTTCTTGAAACTCTCGGTGTTGAGATAGTTGGCTTGAGCTTTGGCACCACCACCGATCGCATCAATTTTGATGGCTAAAGACCCTTTGATGAAATGTTAGAATGGGATATATCGGATTGGAGCAACTTTCCGACCTACCCTTGATATCCATGTCCTCAGTAACTTCGCTGATGTTGTTAACAAAAGTAGACTTCCAGGTGACCACCTGACTAATGTCGGCCTGTGAACCATCCTTGTGTGTCCTGGAAATGGTCCCTCCTGTAGTCTTTGGGTAACCATAAGGAGTCACTTCGTTCGTGGGGTTATATTTCGGGATACCTGGAGCAGGCTCTCCCTTCGGATCTGCCGCTGCAGAGACGACAAGATCCTTTTCCGTGGCCTTGATGCCCCCAGGAAGTTGGACCGCATCATTGACACAAAGTTGCTGTGTAAAGCTATTGAATCTTCATCGTAGAGAGTTATTACAGCGTTCTAACTGGGGACATTGGCGAGACTCACCCCATGCCTAACCGCATGGCCTGGTTGTATGGTGCTAGCATGAGTGCCATGGTTGTAGAATAATAATATCCGTTCAAGATAAAGAAACGAAATAAATTGTATTGTCAAGCTGCAGTGACAGGCAGCAGGATAGAAGTTTTGCAAATGTCAAGGTAGAGGCGGAATTGAATGACTTGTGTATGAGGGACAGGTCAATGCAAGCCTCATATAGCGGTTTATCAAGTTTTGAGAAAATGGCTTAAATAAGACTTCACTGGATCGAAGGTACTAGCTTAGCAGTCAAGCTAAACTTCATGGATCGGTCTAGCCTCCCATAAACTGAGCTATCTAGTGGCTAAAGAATGGAGTTGACTACTTCTGGTGACATTTAATGATGAATACTGTACATCAACAGATAAGGGTTCCCTAGGCTCAATCGCCTTCGATGCACATCTAGACTATGGTCAGTTGCATACCAGTTTAATTTGCTACCGTCAGCGATCTATCACATACCTATTAGGTCTGGAACTAGCTACTCAGTGAACTGATATATCTTTTCAGCTCAGCCAAATCAAAGGGCCTTCCTGTTCCGGTCCTTACACATACCACGAAGTACAACATCAGTAGAAGATAAGCAATTAGGCTTAATAGTGTTTAGATTATAACGCATGATGTCTAAAGGTAAAAGTTGGCTATGTCATGCAATTGGTGTTTATGGTGGAAAGCTTGTCTTCTCACCCCCTCCCCATCCCCCTTTTTTAGTACATCTTTTGTTACCATATGTTTGTCTTTATCCATCTACACCTCGCCACAAACGGTATATGCCAATTTTGTCACCCATCACCGAGGAAGTCAGCTGAATGAGTCACAGGCTACCACGGAAGCTCCGGTTACACCACTTCGCTAGATATGGCATTGCACGGGAGGGTACACAAAACGCTGTTCCTTCAGCGGGCTCGAGTCGTGAGGGTCCAAATGGGTGTGGCACCTTGAACCAGAGTATTGAAAACAGAATTAGCAAGGAATAGTTCTTAAGTCTTGTTGGCTTTGAGGGCCTCAAGTGATTCCGCTTGCCATTTCTACACATCAGGCACAAACAAACACCATCATGGATTTGGAGGAGTCTTTCCCCCAGGATCCCTGGCTACCAAGTCTACGTTATGCTGCTTGCTCACTGATTCCTTTCACTTTACCATGGGGCCCACGAGAAATCAAGATCGGTACTGGCTTCCATTCGAACAAAGCACAGACGGGTGATCCATTTGCGTCTGAGTGTGCTTTCATCAGAGATGCCATTCAAGCAATACCATTACGATATCGAAGCGGTTCAAATGGTGTCTACACGCACAACGAATCTTCATTCGGCTCCCATAGCCGCGACCACATGGAATTCAGTCTGGGCGCTTCTGCCAGTGTTGCTGTTGTAAAGGTATCAGGCCAAGCAAGATTTGAAGAAAATGCGGTCAAGGACTTGGATGTAGGTTTTCCACTGGCTTTTATCAGGCTCCGTGTCTAACTATTTATGCTTGAAATAGGGCATCAAATGTAGCCTGTCAGGCAAGCTCCACGCTGGAATCATCGAGTTCGAACAGCTACCGCCGTTTTGCTCAGGTGCCCGCGACGCTCTTAGACGAGAGGGGATGTATGAAGAAGGAGATTTATTTGAGGAGAAATACGGCGATTATTTTGTTTCAGCTCTGCGGATCGGTGCAGCGAATGCGACTGAACTTTCTGCTGGCTCATCATCAGAGTTCTCCTCCGAATCAAAGGCATGGTCAATCACCGTGACTGTCAAGGTCCTTTGTTGGAGCGCGTCAGTTACCAAGTCAGACTCTTCTTCCGAGTCCAGCACAAAGTCATCTGCCACCATTAAATTCAACGGATACGACACTTTGTCGCTTATGCAGGCAGCCCGACAGGGCGATGATCCGGATGCGCACCGGAAGATAATTGCCATAGCCAATGGCAATTTGGATAACGGCAAGTTACTGCAAGGGAGACTCAAGGAGCAGATTTACAAGTTCAAGTTGTATGACGGATGTTCTGTTTCTCACGAACAAGTCAGCGCCATGTTGGTATCTGGGCTCATCATCGAGATTCAGCTGACGCCGTTTGCCAAACTACGAGAGTACATCAGTTTACGTGGCAGAAACTAGCGTCTAGAATTTGGGGATTTAATCTCATTCGATATGGTTGTCATCGATCAACTCTCAATTTCAAAACAGTCCGAATTAACGCTTATCAAAAAGAGGCACACCGCTTCGAATCCTTACCATACGCAACCTAAGGAACGTGGCGTAGTATTAATGGTACATATACCTTATTCTACTTACTCATTGGCTCGTGATGCTATTTTCGTGGCTGGCTGATCACCACATCTAGATAGTCGTATCATTTGCCCCACTTGAATCTAGGGGTGTGCAGCCCTTGCGCTCCCCAAGAATGTGATAGAAGCCGAGACGCCTGCAGCGAGGATACACTGAACACAAACGCCCCGTATGAAATTCAAGCCTGGACCGATTCTTTAGCCCGCAACTAATTCTTGGTGGTCGCCTCAACTGAGACGTGGAATGCCCGAATACTGTGTAGGCAGTAGTCCTTTGAACAATTGATCCAAGTCACTTCATGCTGACTTGGTTAATGTGTATCAGCATTAGAATGAAGATTTCTACTAATATTTGCAAATGAGTGCAGCTCAGCCCGATAATTGACTCGTATAAAGGGCTCGATAGATTCAAGTGTGACAGCTTCTTTAACATCTCATCAATTAGTTTCTCTTCGGTGTCTTCTTAGGTCCAAAATCATTGTGCAAGATGGCACTACTCGCTCCCTATAATGAGTCTATGAAACTCGGATCCGGTATGCTGGAACCTTCAGAGTTATAACAGTTCTGACAATTGGCCCCAAGGTTTCAACTCTTTTACCCAAGAGCTATGTCTCGATGGTGCAGTGACCAGAGAAGATATTGGCAAGTTAATCGAAGACGGTCCAGAAACAGAGAAACCCCCAGTCCAGGTCTCCCAACAGGTTACCTACAAGACAAGCATCATTGACAAGGTGTCTGATGTCTTCGATACGCTCAATGTCTGTAAGACTTTCATATACTATCGCCCCCAGAAGTTGATGCAAAGTCTAGATTAATGCTGCCTTTACTATAAAGTTTGGTAAGGGAAATGCTGAGGGAGGTGCTGATTTTCTCAACGTATCCAAGATCAAGAACGCAGATTTGACCTTTATGGTGTCTTGCAAGGTCATCAACCAAATCACCATGGATCAAACCCTAACCCGTTTCTCGCCCATCCAGGGCCTGAAGCCCACCGACTTTCCCAGAGTGTATGGCGATTCGTTCATATCAGGTCAGTAATTGCTTTTCTACCTAAGGCTGGGACACAACTGAACGAAAACAGGATTCCAGGAGGGTGGCGAATTCACCGCAATCATTTCTGTACGGGCTAAGGACAGGTCACAAGCCAACACGATGAAGGCAGAGTACGTACACAACATTCGGCTAAAAGGTTAACGCTTATATCTTAACAAAATTTCAGTGCTTCTGTCAGCCTCACGCTTGAGAAGTCCGCCAACAAAGAAAGTGAAACTGGGGGAGATGTTGACCTCAACATCCACAAGATCAAGCGCGATATCTTGACTGAGAACGAAACCACTATATCTGTCGCTTGGACAGGAGGTGGCCAAAACTTGAAGAGACGTGAGTTAGAGAATTTGGTCGAGATTTGTGCGCTTCCTGACTAAAGAACCAGCCGAGGAGGATTGGACCTTCGACACCATGAGAGCTGTAGCCCTCAGGTTTCCGGATGCAGTCGCAAAATGCCCCATGAGAACTAACGCTGTACTCACCAAGTACATCTCGCTTAAAAGCTTTCATAGTTTGAGTGTCCAGTTTAACCCGCTGTCGTACGAGAATGCCCGAGTCTATACAGCTGCGCTTCGAGATGCGTTCTTGGATTATCAGAACATCGCCAAAAGCCTCTCTGTCCTCGCACTTGATGTGAACGCCGGCACCCATAAGCTAGTCGCCCGTGGAGACAAGGTGGAGAATAGTAAGACTTCGCTTAGATCCGTCATGATCCTCAAACCTAATCCGTTTCTTAGACTTTGGGAAGGAGACTCTTAAGGCATCTGACCCCAACCTCCTGCAGAACTTTCTCAATGAGACTCAGACTGAATCTATAGAAAATACGGTCTTAGATAAGTCAAATATACCCCCCAGGGAGACTGAAAAGGAAATCGAGGAGCTAGGTCATGTGTCTGGCCCAGCTTCAGAAGAGGGAGGGGGCGTCGCTGACGCAGATGAGCCAGCCACTACTTCCGGGGATGTAACTCCTAGAGAGGACGGTTCTGCGGCTATCCTCAGTTCAGAAGACCCACCCAAAGCCGTCAATCCTTTGGTCATCAATAAACCTTATCCTCCAACTATTTACGGTCTAGAGTCTGCTCGGATGCAGTGTCGATTCATGATGAATCGTATCATCTCAGAGGTACGTGCTTTCGATCCTCTGTATTCGATCCAACCATCGTAACTGATATCATGAATTCAGGTGGACAAGGTCGCCAATTACCCCGAGATCGCCACCGACGAAACTAGGCCTCTGCCTTACATGAGCCCGTTCTTGTTCAACATGCTTCTTCCGGTGAGTTTCCTCTCTGATTGTTCCAGACAGAGTCAGTTGATTAACAAAGTGTCTGTGTTTAGGTCAGTCAGCCCATTATCTAGGTTGGAGTGAGGGATTCAACATCAGACACTTGACAGGATTCAACATCTAGTCTTCTTTCCTTTTACTATTTCAGTAGTGCTTGAAATTGATACGCTGTGATTGCTTCTTCTGCATCATAAGACGTTTTTGCCAGTGACTGTTATGTTTTGCATGTGGTTAGTTGCGTTCCTGCAAAAGAATTCTTTCCAAGCTCTAGAAGTTTACTTCACAATAGTGTTGCTTGGATTACAAGGATTACCAAGCCTTGTTTTAATGGCTAAGTTCAATGCGGTGATATAATCCCTCGGCCACAAGTACTAACTGTTGAAATGGCGTTGATGACCGAATGTTCATGACAGGGGAGTGAAACGTGTACGACTAGGTACGGTGGCCTGCTTCAGCTCTAAACGACTCCCGTTAAAGGGAACATGAACAGGAAGGTCTTGAAATAGTCTCGTGAGTAACTCAACGAGGTGATTAGAAATCAATCGCGGCAGATTGACACCAAAACAAGCGTGGGGTGTTTCCCAAATGTTCCAAGACACATTCTGTCAAAATGCCCCAGTGGGGTCCAAAAACAACAATTTAGTATCCGCATGTGGTATTTACCAATTCAATCAGCCAGCCTCATCTTCAAAATACATCCTTGTCTCGTATTGGCCGCATAGAGAAACGGGAAACCTTGTCACCGAGGACAGCTGTCTTGGTAAATATGCGTCAGGCGTCTGACTAGTTGTCGATAGTACGGGGGTATGTACCCCGGTGGGTACTAATCCAGCCATGACAAGGAGTTCCAGGCTTTCTCGGGATGAGCAAGTAATGGGGCACAAACATTACCTTCACATTTTCTGTCACATTCCTAGCAAGGAGCTGTTGCTCCCAAGCTCAAGCGTTGTCGTTTTCACGAATTGAAGACGAGATAACACTCCCAGACTGCACTCGATTCTTACTCATACTCCCATGTGGGCCGTGTCAATCATGAGTCTAGATCATTGTTGTCAGCTAGCCACAGTCAACGACTGAGGTTGACCCCGATGGACGTCTTGACCAAAGATTTCCAGAAGATTGGCACCCTTTATTGAGATCTATAAATATTGACAGATGTCTCAGATCTATAATTGACCCCATTTACCACTCATCCAAACTTGCATCTTCCACCATACATCAATCAACGGCTCAAAAATCACTATGTCTCATAATCCTTCTGACTTCATCTCCCACATCGAGGTATAGAGATCCTTTATCTGCCACCAGTCTCATTGAACACTGCTAAGATTCACCAGGTACTCTACGATGATGAGAAACCTCCCAACACTGTTGATGAAATCAACGGTCTGAACGCCGACATTAATAAAGGACAAGATGGGTCGTACGTACCACCAACACATGAGTCCATAGTATCAACTGTTCTAACAGCCTCTGCTTTAGTTACGTCTGGCCTAGGGTTCACCGTGCCCAAGCTAAAAACCAGATGGTGAACCACCTGTGGATCGATATCGTTGGAGATGGTGACGGAAGAGGTGATCTGGCACAGGGAGCTGGAGGTGACTTTCGCTATATCGGGTCTTCCTCGGATCCCAACGCAACCCAGTAAGTGCTTCTCTGGTTCTACTTGTTGATTATTTTCTCGATTTACTAACAGACCATATAAAGCTTTGTGACTGAAGTTGGCCTCTGGCGTCCTGATGATAGTCAAGATAGCCCTCCACACAGTTGGCACGGGATATCTCGTGACATAAACAGTGGTCGCGGCGGCGACTACCTCTACCTTGTTTGGCGTACTGGGGAATTTACTGAGTGGAAGACTATTTCCTGAGTAGAGCTTGTTGAGGCTGGAAGTTTGATTCAACATCAACCCTTCCATTTAGCCCTGAAGTAACCTTATATTGACTTCAACGTCAATCCCATGGGTCTCCTTGTTAGGCGTTTTGTATCTATTCTTAGTATCCAGAAATTGAATCCCTGATATATATCTACAGCATGATGGATTAGTCCTTTGTGACGTAGTGTCTCGGATTGAGATGCCTAATGATGCAGTTATTCCTATAGTTTACCAGATTTCAGGCGATGATACTCCAAGTAGGCAGAAAGACGTATGTCACAAGTAGATAAACAATAGTATGATGTTTATATTTCGATCATGACACATGCCTAGCGATCTATAATAGCGCCGGGATGATATTGTGTAAGCATTACTACCTTGTAACATCATTGTCATTGGCTCCATGTGGAACTGGAAACGTCCTCCTTCAACTTCCATCTCGAACATTCCAAGCTCAAGTAATAGAGTGACCAAGAACCAAGACATGGCAAGAGTGGGTAATTGGAATGTGGTTAATGTGCCAAAACCGATGATATTCTCTGTCTAGATCTTCCAAGCCATGGAAACTCTGGAGACTTTTCTGCAGAGTTGAAACTTCATACCGAGCGTAATATAAGCGTGACTCAACGAGGCAGAGGGGTGAAGAGCAGTGATGGGAATGGGCATGCCATCTCGTAGACATTTACATGGATTCCTGTTGAATCGATTTGGGAAGAAGCAGCAAAGCTAAATTAGGAAGTCTATGTCTCACTGGCCCATGTCTCGCTGCGTCAGTATTGAATGCTAACCAGAGCACGAGATGCCGTGAAAGAAACAACCCCCTTGAGACGATCCCTACGATATTAGTGGTGCACAAAGTTGTAGTGATTAACGGAACTCATACTGCTTGCAGCTTCTATACCATGTTGACATGACTCAGGTGGCTTGGAACAAGTTTGTGATATCCAACTTCGAAGACATCATGTTGTCTAGGAACCCCACCCACAAAGACATTCTATCTTGGAAGCCCACTAATACAGGGTCCCACTTACCATCTCCTCGGCTGCTAACTCTTATCACATGGATGGCTTGATCTAGGCTTTGAGTTTTGAGAATGTTTACTGGAAATAAGGCCTAGGCTGGTTCTCACTAGCCAAAACTGGAAAATGGCACGATGTTGATTTCTGTGGAGTGAGTGGCCATGTTTCATACAGCCAGCCTCGAATGCCTAAATGCCTGCGAGCTAGCCCAAGACATATTGGCGCGAATTCGTAGACTAATATTATGGCTACTCCGAGAGTATCTTGTGGGGACCAGAAAGAGCCTATTTAAGCAAGCTATCCCCAACTTATCATCTTTCACCTTGAAAGCCTCGCCTCAGCTCGCCACAACTGTTAGCAAGGTCGGATGGTCCATAAAATACTAAAGAGATGACTTGAATCTCGTATCACATTCTTAGCCTAACATGTATGATGGCGCAATTCATTCAGCTAGCCACGGCTTCCTTAATCTATATCTCTAAAGTAACTTTTTCAACCATTACCCTCCTCCTCGAGACATTTTGTGATAGTGGTGCATATTTCCAGATTTAATCTCACGGCGTGGCGTTAGAAGTTTGCTTGTGTATCTCATTCTATTTGTTGTATTAAGTACTGATTGGTGATAGTGGCGAAAGGCTGTTTATCGGTCCATTAGATCAAGGAACTGCAACACAACATGAGAATTTTAGCATCACCAAAATGGCATTTCAATGTATCTCAAATCATTATATTTTTTATTCTGCCTAATAAATGCTAAGAATTAAATGCATTGCCGAACTTTAAAGGTTACTAGGATAATGTTGCGCTTACAGGTGCGGTAGCTTCAGGTTTCAGCCAGAACTAACATGCCACAACGGAAAGATCGAGTAGTTAGGTCTTGGCAATTTCTGTTAGTTTGAACTATAGTAATTCATAATAAATTTGTCACTAATCTCCTTTAGAAGTCTGTTCAATCTCTGTTCAGCTCATCACACGTCACGCCATCCATCATGAGTGAGAACTATACCCAAAGCCCATTCATTTGCATTAGCAAGTACTTAGCGACCACTAACTGGGCCTTACATTCAAGGTGTACCCAATTTTTGAACCTTGATATAGCCCATTCTATTTTCCGAGCCACGCCCCAGAAGTGGGGAATGATATTCTTCGGAGACTTTATCGAGCACTCGGGGTGGCCACAGAGTCAGAGAGCTGTATAATCATGTTTATGGAATGATCTTCAGCTTCTGGGATCGGTGGTTACATTCCTTTAACGCAATCATCGTTATTGAGTGTTCCCACCTTTAGATAAATATCTTTGTCTGTAAGCTAGATGCTGGAGAGAAGCTGATCGGCCTAAATAAAAGGTACTACAAACCACAAACCCAAGCACTATCTATTAAAAAGATCCCAAATATAAAGATAAGTATTGCAATGGTGGAAAATGTGTAGAAAACAGTATACTTCAAAACAAGCACCTGATCCTGAAAACTACTGAATCAGATCCAGCTGTTACTTGATGTTTTCAATATCATCTTTACAGAGTACCTGTAACAGGCTGTATCTAGTAGAGAACGATCTGCGAGGCCATTAACGCCGAGGGTGAAAACGTCTCAGTTAGTTAGTGTCCGAACCGGACACAATCCGACATAGCAGGTTGACCGGGCCAGCGCACCACGGTGATTAGTGGATCTAATGTTACACTGTATGTCTCAAAGGTTCTTCGAGGTACTGGCACGGATAGTGGGGTTTATTGTGTTAGAACTCATTTTTCAAGACAGAGGACTTTTGTCACAGCTCTCGATTTAAGTTTAGTAGAGGCATGGAAACAAGTTGTCTCAATCCACGAGATTAGTGTTAGGCTTAGAAGGTCAACATTAAGTCATAATCAGCATAGTAAGGGAGCTTACTTAGACTGTCGTTTCTGTATTTTGATGGGTGGAGTGAGAGTAGACTGTTGCCGATCATCATTATTCCAGGCATCGAAATCAAGGCGTGAATCTAGAGCAAAAGGGTTAGGAGTCTCTGAAGTGCCTCACTTTTTATCCGGCTGTGCTACGCGTGGATCATCGAGTTAAAACTCGGCAACTTTTTACTGGAGACGTCATCACATACCAAACCATAGAGGTAGTAATGAGAGTTTCAGTAATATTCAGCCAGCCACTACTCAAAGTATTGAGAATACATTGCGCTATTGGAGCAGACGTGAGTCACATCACAAGGCAGCAACTTGTTCCGCAACCTAGGAGAGACTCTAAGCCGTGAGAATATGCTTCAGTCCGCCAACGCAAACGGTTGGAACACCAAAACAGACTGTTAAGAGTGGATCGAGGCAGATCAGCCAGCCACAACCTGTACTCCGACTAGTTCGTGATAACAGCCGGTATCAATTATGATTCTGCAGCAAAGAGGAATGTGATTTGTCTACAAAGTTCAGCAGTTTACAAGTTTTAATCTATACTTAATCTTATGGCGTGATGTCTTTCAATAGTCAATATCTCGTTTTGGTTCGAATCGTCAAGACAATGCATCCTTACCAGCTCGCCACTAGCTGCATTTCTCATCACATCTGTGACACGCTGCCAACCTTGAAATCACATATCTTTCTTCCAGATAGAACCGGATCATCGTAAGGCTCAGCCAGCCACGACCACAGCGCGAAGGGAGGCGGCAAAACAGGCCAATGACTTCTTGTTTCTGTGAAGTCTGAGCTGAATGCATGATCACTGGAAGTACCTAAGTTATGAAGAAAGTGTTACGTACTCTTTGAGGAAGCGGCCCAACAAATTACCAATGGCATTTCATTGGCCTCTATCTGAGCTGCCATGAGTTCTATATGAAGCCCTTCTAATCCCTTCAACAGAGCCTTCCTCTCCTTCTTCATCATACTCAGAATCACCGGAAGCAAGTCTACCACTGCAAGCACGTTTCAGTAATCTCTCTTACACACTCTATTTTTACCACTATCACAAATCATTCATCATGGTTGTAGAGAAGGGCGACAAAATTTTTATCCCTGCTGATAAGTTGACTGCCACCGAGGTGAAGGTAGAGTGGCAGACGAACCTCAAGAAATATTCCGAGCAATACTTCTCAGTGCCTTTCATTAACAAGGATAAGGGTATGTATTATATTAAGTCTCACCTAGAATATCCATACCAACATAAATGATGTAGGTGATGAGGAAAGTGTAATCTTCATTCAGAAAAGCTATCTTGACGCTCTTAAGGGCAAGAAGGTTTCTGGAGATGACTTAACGGTTGTCGTTGATGATGCCTTTCAGTATGGCCAGAATAAGGAGAAGACGCGTCGTTGGCTGGCTTTTCATAACAAGAAGAATGAAGCCTACCAGGTAAGTCAAAATACTGTGATTTCACTACCTTACAGAATGACTGATTCATGATAGTGGCGATTTGTTGAAAGTCTGACTTCTAAGCTAGGACAGAATATTGTCAATTTTGCAAGTGGCTTCTTTCCCCAAATCGACCTCGGCCTTCTCAAGGGATTATTTGGCGACTATCTCCGCAACTTCTGATATGTTTGAAGACATCAATTTGTGGATCAATGAAGGAGCAATGTGATGGGATGAGGAGTGAAGGTTTTGACATGCGGCAAACAGGGGGTTTTTTGCCCGAAGGTTTTTCCCCCCCCAGCATGCATTTCTTTAGTAGAAGAGTTAATAGAAGTTTTTATTGATTTTTATCAATCTAAGGTTAATTTAACTCGTATTTATATCTAATTTAAAGCAATTAAGGCATCTCTATCACTCTTCTGTTCTTTAGAGCTCCACAGTGTTCAAGGAGAAGCAGAACCATAATGAATACTGATTCCAACATCAATTAAGTCGGATTTTAATCAATAGTCATCGTCTAATGACTTTCCAATGCTAATTTAGTGGCCTTTGGTGTAGTTACAGGCTAAAACTCATGGAGCAACAGAAAGCTTGCTGGATATGGCATACGGGACATAGTAGATGTTGTTATTCTATCATATTACATCATTAAGACTACATTAGGGAAATTTATGTAAATATACTTAAGGGGATTTACAATAAAACTGGCGCAATATATAAAACATAGAAATAATGCTGTTATCAAGGCCATAGTATTTTTCGGGGCTCTGGTGAAGTGAGGCAGCATCGCTTGCATGCTCTCAGATCTCGACAGCCTTGACGAGGAATTCGGGGGGTTTTATCCACTACGGTCTGCACTATCCTCAGTCCTTTCTACTCATACCTAGATAAAGTTACCTTTACCAATCTTTTAGATTACGTCATGATCACATGGCTTTCCTTCAAAACCAGTGATATCATGCAAATGCAACGAAGCCGTATCCCTAACCCTCTTGATAGACCCAATCGTCGTGTTTGACGGAGTCTTAGGAATGAGCTTAACGCCATCAATAGCAAGCTTGCTTAAAACATGTGCAGCAGCCTTTGCATTGATGTGCAGAGTCTCAGGAACGGGGTTCGTGATGTTATCACAAGCTTGGTGATAACAAGCATCCTGCTCAAGACCCGTTCCAGTGAAAAGACCACCCACTGGCTTCTGGATAACTTCCCGGAAGGGAACATAATCAGTTCCACCGGTCAGACCAACGGGTGTGACTTGGATCTTTTCCTTCTCAAAGAACTCTCTGAAGAGATCCTCGATGACCTCGGAACCTGGAGGTCCACCAGGACCTACCTTCTCACCGGTTCCGTCGAAAACACCAAAGAAACCACGAGATACCATGTCGAAGTTGAGATATGCTAGGAGGTTGTCGACATCAGCGGTCTTGAGGTTGTTGACGTAGTAGCGAGATCCGACAAGGCCGTTCTCTTCAGCGCCCCACCAACCGAAGCGGATCTTGAGCTTGGTGGAAAAGTGATCTAGACCCTTTGCTGTCTCGAGGATGAGGGACGTTCCAGATCCGTCATCGTTGATTCCAGGGCCTGCTTGCACAGAGTCGAGATGAGCTCCCAGCATGACCACATTCTCGCCGTCGCCGCCTTTGGTCTCAGCGAATACGTTCTGGGTGATGCGTGTTTCGATGGTCTGGATGATCTTGACGAACACCTCGAGCTTCTCACCAGCATCGAGACGAGCCTTGAGAGCCTGACCGGGTTCTTGATCTATAAGACCAGTGGGGACATACTCCTTTGGGTTAGGTGCTGATAGAGTCCCGGCTGTGAGCTTAGCTGGATCAGAGTTATATATAACAACGACTTGAGCACCAGCTGCTGCTGCAGGCTTGACCCTTCCAGCGAAAGTAGTACCATCAGGGCAAAGGCCACGCTCAACAAGGACAACCTTTCCTTCAACATCAAGTCCCTCATAGTTTGCGACGTCGCAGGCAGCTTTACCTTCAGGGCCATGGACGAGCTCAGCTGTTACGCCATCTTCTGGCGTACTAGGCGTATAAGTCAAAGCGACAGTTCTGAACGTCTCATCATCGACAGTGACTTCAGCAGCAAGGGTTTGGGTGAAGTTGGCGGGGAAATCCTGCTTCCACGTCTTGAAGCCTTTTAGCTTCGAGATTTCTTGGTAGATGAAGTCGACTGAGGCGGCGTAGCCTGGAAGACCAAAGGCACGGTTTCCTCCGTTGGCGTAGGCGATGTCATTGAGTTTCTTCAAGTTGTTTATCAACCTGGAGTGGTCAGCGGAAGACAACCAAATGAGGTTTTATGACGTACCCCTTCTCAGTGATGAGCTTTTGAAGCTTCTTTGAGCTCACTGGAGACTTGGTGGCCTCTGTCAAAGGCGAAAGAGCCAGAAGAGCAGCAGCTGTAGTCAACTTCATGATGAATGGCTTCACGTCTCATTCAAGGCAAGACTGGAGAGTAGAGAGACCTATTACCTTTTGTACTCGGAAAATTGCCAGGATAAATACTCAGACCCCTCATCCATGAGCACAAGTTCCTTCAATTCTTCAAAAATCTTGCGTGATCCGCCCCGCAAATATCTCTATCACGGAGTAATCATCAACCTTTGGCAACTAGTCCGTGAAGATCAGCCTTGAATCGGGAAGGTCAGTAATTGGCGATGCAACATGCCAAGACGACACTAAGAATATGCATAATACCAACTTCCCGATCTGTATACAGCCTTTATCTCGACCCCGCTGCTGGGTATGTTACGTGCTTATCGAGGGACGATTTTCTTGAGAAATAGCCTGATATATGGGTCCAAGACGTTCTTTTACAGAAATGCCAAGAGAGATAGAATATTTGTAATAACTCGTTGTTTCTGTGCATGATGAGTAAGTGGCTGTGACGTACGTATACGAGGGACCTTTTGTTTCTCTTGGCCGAGTGGAGATGATGTTTATGTAGCATCGAGGTACGTCAGTGGATCTCAGTATGGTGAAAACGAACGTCTCTGGTTTTTCTATTGCTTTATAAGCGACGGGAACATCCATCAGATACGGAATGAGCACCGCCAACAGACATCCTAAGCGAAGCCTTCAAAGACAAGCTTTTCACCAGAAATGGAGCCTTGGCGATTTAATTCCATGGCCTTCTCAACTGCAGACGGGCTGAGCTGTCCCATAAGACGGACCGGAGATGGCTTAAGAGACCCATTCCCAAGTAACGTCTCTAACTGGCTATGAAACTCGGCACTAAGTTTATGATCGTTCATTTTCACCTATTGAGAACGTTAGTATAGTCTTGGGCACAGATGCAGTAGTACTTACAGGCCAATGTGCCTTGCCTCGATAGCTATGCTCTGTAGGAAAAGCTGTAAAGACAAAAACATCGGTGACTTTAATATGAGATGGAACGTCCTGGGTGTTTGCCTTGCCTGGGCGAACTGTGCATAGCACGCCTTCTGGTTGGCTGATGGACCTAGCCGCAGTCGCTGAGGAGGTTTCGTTGCCAACTGTATCAAAGACATGCTGCAGGTTTGGCAGTGCTGATCGGATCTTGGATACGACCTTCTCATCATTGTAGTCAAAGACATGAGTTGCTCCAGCTTGTCGCATCTTATCGAAGTTGCGAGGGCTGCAGGTTGTAGCGACTTCGATATTGTGAAGCTTGGCGAGCTGAATAGCGAAGTATCCCACGGTTGCTATCAGACTGTTAGTATCATTCTTTGCATCTCTTCATAATCTGAGTGCATACTGTTGCCTCCCCAGATCAACAAGGAACTTTTGTTTCCTGTATTTTTGGGATTCAGCGCAAGGCAATCGTCGGAGAAGAGAGCAAGCCATGATGTATTAGCAGCCAATGGAACTGAAGAAGCCTCAGCTGGATTGATGTTTCCGGGTATCTTGAAGGACAGTCGCTCATCAGCGATTGTGTACATCCTGCAAGTTCTGATTAGCCTCATCGAAGAACGAATGTCATACAAAACTCACGAGTAGGCCCCTAGGCCCTTGATCTCTCCTGCAACATATGAGCCTGCCCTCTAGACACATATAGGCCTTGTCGAACTCACCGCCCCAAACAAAGCCAGCAATACTGTCGCCTGGCTCCAGCTTAGTCACAGTTGAATGGGCATCCACGACTTTACCGGCGAAGTCACAGCCCAGTACTGCGCCGTCTCCGAAGGCGTTGACGTCAAGAGCAAGGCCTTTACAGCATCAGTATCATTGATCCGCGAGGGATATCGCCGAACGTACGATCAGTCGGGTTGAATGCTGCGTACTCAACCTTGACGTAAACTTGATGGTCCTTGAGAGGAGGCAGGGTAACATTCCCTTGGGTGAGGCCTTTGCCTTTTTGGAGGATGGCAATTGACTCCATGGCTGAAGTCAACTGGTTGATGTTGAGTTTAGTGAGATAAATTGAATGTGAATTAGTGGACATGGCCCATATATAAGTACATTGAATTATTAATCTAGAGCCAATGACCCCACTTCAGAACCTCCATCCAGCGCCCATGACAGCATTGTCAATATGCTCTCGTCGATACACGCACTTGAACTGTGCCTCGTGTTAGCCAAAAGTCTTTCCCGCGACTGGTATACATACTGGAATAAATTTAATCTTGTCCAAGTCCCAAACCCCGCTTCGAGCATAAATGTCAGTCTTGAGAACAGCCATGATGTCTGCCTCGGATTTGGCGCGGGCAATAATGGCGCTACCGTTAACGCTGTCTCCAGCCAAAGTACCCCCGCCCATTTGGAATAAACCAGACTCGATATGTTTGAGCATTTCCTTGATGTGTGTTCTAGAAAAACATTTATATCTTAAACGATTGAAACATAGCAGAATTGCTTACTCTCGCACTCTCATCCGCGTCTCTAATGAGCCTTCGATATCGGGAATAAGAACAATCCATTCCATCGCGGGTTCCGATTTCATTTCGTGCGCCATGCTGTCGTGATCTGAGCCACCATCCAGCATTTTCATAATCTCGCTCTTATCATATAAGTGCTGCGCCCTATGCTTGATTTATCCATCTTGTCACTTGCGAACATCGGAGACAGTTGGATGCGCCCAGGCTCACGCCCTCGACCAAGCTGTTTTGCACCAAGGCTCAGCGTGAGGCGTTCAATTTACGCCTGAAAATACGCCCTTCAGAGTCTCTCCACCTGCAGCTGTAGGTCTACGTTATACGCCCCCACAACGACAACGAGCTTCCCGCAAGCAACGAGTGACACCGTGAGACACACCGGGCTTGCCTTGCCTGGCGATACGAAGGAAGGCACTCGGTTCAAGAGTGCGCATCACCCGCTTCACCAGTGAGGAGGTTGCATTGAGAGATCAGACTACGAAGTTGGACCAGATGATGGCATAACAAGAAAATTTTAAGGATCTTCTAAGTGACTAAAAACTCCCAAGTCGTAATTCTAACTCTTGAGCAACGTCCTCAACGACAGATTCTGCAACGACACCCTTTTGCCACGTGATGCTAATGGTAAAGTCTCCTCCTCTCGTACTAACACAGTTGAATCCTAACGCGGGACCAGCAACAAAACCGCACTGCGTGAAGACCAATCTGTCAATCTTGATACCGCTCCCCTCAGGCGGATATATGGTTGAAACTGAACCAAGATTTGATAGCTCATACGTATATCGTCTTTTTGTACCGCCTTGGCTTTGGCATTCTTGTAGAATATCTTGGACTTGATTGAGTTTCGTAGCCATGCTTCCATGCGGGAACTCTTTGACCTTTGTCGCTACTTCATTGGAGAAACAGCGCGCGAGGTCTATAATACGTTCCTTTTCAGCGGTAGAGCCGTGCTGGTAGTCTTTGATCTTCTGTAGGTCGTCATGAGAGACGTAGCTGGTTAGATAAGAGATGTGGTTCACGATTTCTGCATCAGAAGCCCCAGTGTGTCGTCGTGCTGAAAAGGGCGTAACAGCTCGAAATCCAGGAATATCTTCCTTGACAGAATTATATAGTGAAGAGCAGATGATAGCGTGGAGGAGCCCGGTGACTGTGACGTTGGCCTGCTTGCACTTTTTGAGAAGGTCAGAAAACGGTGCCGCTGGAACTGTCACTATCCGAACACAAGATTCATAATTGACCGTCGGTGTCGCAGATATAGGACCTCCTCCCCAAACTGGCTCATCAGATTTGTCTGGAGATGTGCAGATAGTGCAGCTACACGAGAGGCAGTCCACTCGCTCTTCGATTGTTGGCGGAGGGTCCTGTAACTCGTTCAATTCCAGAGGCCACTGTGCGGGCAGGTTCGTTTCGAGCTTGAGATTTCTTATGAGCGAAGAATGGAAGGCAACCCCGCTTAGTCCATCTGCAATAGCGTGGTGTGCAAAGAAGGCAATGTCAAGCCTGAGAGAGATACCAGAGGTGCAGTTGCTGGTATGCTTGGCAACAACAACCTTCCACGCTGGCTTGTTTTCGAGCCATAACTCTGAATGACCGTTCTCAAGTACTTTTGATAGAGCATCATCAGTTATATTTCTGGCGTTTTCATCATGGCCCTTGACATGTTGGCTGTCAATAACCTTCAAAACGTCCTGGCGGTCGAATGTGCGGATCTGATTGAACAGCGGAACGCCA
Source organism: Fusarium sp. NRRL 25184 (assembly GCA_013755755.1). Taxonomy (NCBI): domain Eukaryota; kingdom Fungi; phylum Ascomycota; class Sordariomycetes; order Hypocreales; family Nectriaceae; genus Fusarium; species Fusarium sp. NRRL 25184. Next base: position 79,093 of record JABSSZ010000095.1, on the reverse strand, counting down.
TCTACTTTCTCGTCGGAGATTCCATAGCTTAGACCGCCATGTTGTTGAATGGTGGCTTGCACAGCATGCTCGAGTGCGTTATCAAACTCATTCAACAATGAGTCATTTGGGAGCGATATGTTATACATTGCCGTTACACATGCTGAGCGGTATTGTCCCAAAGTATGCCGGGCCGAATAATATCGACCCAAAACACCTAGATTTACCGGTTCGTGCTTGGCCATTCGTAGACGGGTGTAGCTTGACTTGGACATGAGATGCATTAAAAAGAGGAGCTGTGCGAGACTTTAAGGATTTCAGGCCTTCTCAGCCCCACATCGTCTAGTTGCACGAGGGATTTTGCGGAACGAAGATAGTCTCCCTAAACGTCAAGCCTGCCGGCAGTACGATAAACAACGGCACAAGCCCTATGCAATCAAAGTTCTACACTCGTTCTAAACAACATCTATTCTGTGTTTTCTTTATTCAACAACGACACCCCATTCATGGTCTTCAGCTCCGAACATAATATCCTTCAACCAGCTCTTTATCAGCGGGCCAAATGCTTTGCCATCGTCTTGCTTCTGCGGCAAGTCGATGTTGAAATCGCCAACCCGAATGGTTGATACGTTCTTGATGAAGAACTACGATAAATTAGTCAACTGTCTCTCAAGCTCCATCGGGATTACTCACAGCAGTGCCAGACACGAATGCCTCTTGAAGTAGACCATTTCTCCAGGCCTTCTCAATATCTTTAATCGTAAATTTCTCTTCCCTAACCTCGAGCTCCTCGGATAGTCGGCTTTCAACCAGATCCAGAACAGATCTTCTGGTGACACCATCGAGAATGACTCGGTCCGTCAGCGGCGCAGTCAGTAGCACCGGCTTAGAGGTCTTTTCGTCTCGGACGACTGCGAAGAAATTACTAGCTCCAGCCTCGGTGACTTGGCCTTCCTCGCCTAGCAACCACAAGACCTGATCGTAGCCGGCCTGTTGCGCTTCGCAATGAGATGCAAAGCTAGGGCCATAATTCGCACCGACCTTGGCGTAGCCGAAACCACCTGGCCACGCTCTGATGGTATCATTCCTCGACGTGATAAGGCGTAGATCAGATCGTGGGTCTACACCTGGAGGTGATTCCGTAGAGAAGTCGGGCCAGCAAACCATCGTGACCATCAAGATGGCTTCTTTGGGTATTTGGATACCCAGTTGCCGGCCGGTTCCGATTAATGCAGGTCGGATGTATCGAAAGCTACCGGGTTCTGAGAGCCATCCTATCGCGTTTGTGAGCCAACTTTCGCAGTGAATGATTTACTGATAGAAACACTAACGCTTCGCATCAACGCGAACCAAGGCTTTGATCAACTCAACAAGCTGCTCAGGATCAAAACCTGGGAGAGAAACTCTCTCCGCGCTCATGACCAAGCGCTTTGCATTTCGATCCGGTCTAAAGAGCCTAACGCGGCCATCGAGGCCACGGTAAACTTTCATGCCCTCGAAGCACTGAGTGGCGTAGTGAAGGCAAGATGCAAGAGGCGAAATGGTCAAGTCGCCGAACGGCTTGATGACTGGATCTTCCCAGCCGTTCTGTACTGTCCAGCGACAGGTGACCATGTGGTCTGTCGCGACATTTTGCTCCCATAACTCAGCGGATCCAGGCTCGGGGACATCTTTCAGCGCTGTTGTCAAATCGAACTTGAGCTTGGATGCATCCAGCTGTCCCTTGACGGAAGCTGCAGAGCCATTTGTGCCGTTGGGACGGGTAGAAGTCTGTGCAGACATGGCGAATGGTGACAGTACGAGATACAGATAGCTCCTTCTTTTCTGCCCACTGTGACGTGGAAAATAAATACTCAATGATGCACCGTATCTCGGTCGCTGGCATAACCCTTTCGTGTCCAGTAGCTAGCTCCCTTCACTTGCAGAAGAAGTGGGTCGCCTCGAAGGGCGTAATAAGCTAGTTTTGCGCCCTGTGACAACGCCAGCGATAATGTCGGTTGGCACCTCCGATATGCCGATCCCCTCCTCACGCATTGGCCCAAACTCACATTGTGCATTGGAATCAGAAATGAGCGCGCCAGGCTCGCCACGAGGCGCTACATTGCTTGACGAGGACGACTGGCTGTCATGGCTTCACCCTCATGAGGATGCCTGGGACGGCCATCCCGGACTCAATGACCCTGTTAGCGGGACTGTGGAAACAGCAGCCGATGTTACCAACGGCGGCCCGTCCACTGAAACAGTTGACCAGATCAATTTCATATCTTCGGAGAACATTCCATCTAGTGATCCTCTAGGCGAAGATACCTCGTGGCTGTCGTCCAGCGGATACTATGGCGCACCGTCAGATTCCTCCGTGGGGTCTGCAGATTCACTCACTTCATCAATCGCATCGGCTTCTCGACTGAGACGAAGACGGAGGCAGACACGCCAGAAGCTGAAGACCACAAAAGAGGGGGATACAACCAGACGAAGATACCAGTGTACGTTTTGCACAGATGCTTTTAAAACGAAGCATGACTGGCAAAGGCATGAGACGACCATGCATTTAACCCTCGAGCAGTGGAAGTCAGTAAACGAAAGAAAGCCATTTCTGGCTTACAGTGGCTAACTTGCATGTAGATGCTCAAGATATGGTCCAACAATCCAACAACTAGACGGAAACTCATACTGCATGTTCTGCAACTGCCCCAATCCCTCAACCGACCACCCAGAAACTCATAACTACTCAGCCTGTGCTGCCCAACCAGAATCCGCACGACTTTTCCACCGCAAAGATCACCTACGACAGCACTTACGTCTCTTCCATCAAGGATGTAACTTCAACGACTCAATGAAGAGCTGGCTATCATCAATAGATGATGTAAGATCAAGATGCGGGTTCTGCGATGCGCAACTAGGCACTTGGACAGAAAGACAGAAACATCTTGCTTTGCACTTTCGTGCAGGTGCAGATATGAGAGAGTGGAAAGGCGACCGCGGTTTCGACCAACAGATCGAGGATCTCGTAGAGAATGACATGCCCGCCTTCTTGATTGGCGATCAGCGCCGAACCATGGAGCCATTCTCTGCTTCACGGGTAGATCACCGCATCGATACATGTACTTTAAGCCCGAGCCCTGGGAAAAGCTTGAGAGAGTCAGAGGTTCCTCATTCTCATCAAGAGGTACAGAGACTGCTGTTGCAATATGTATCTACTGAGATTTCGCAGGGCCATGTGCCGTCAGATCGTCAGATACAAAGAAAGATGAGCGAGATTATCTATGGGCCGGATAACTCGTGGGACTCTACCTGGGCGGATAATCCACAGTGGATGGACATGTTTCGGAAGAAGGCGGGTTTGATCAGTTTGCCTCTCAGTGGAGGGAAGAATGCATTTATTGGATTCTAGTCTGAACACCTCACCAGACGCTTTTCGAGGTCTGAGACAGCTAGCCATAGCTTCCTGTGGTACTATGCGTAAAGCCTGCAGACTTCCCACGGGCTATTAAATTGCTTGATCCTGATGACAGTTTCTCACAGTGCTCTTGGGGCATGCCAGTAACTGTACCAGCGTCACCACGGGTTTACTGTGGCAGCTGTGCTATGAGATGTTACATGACTGATTTCTTCCTGTGCATAAAACTAAGGATGGGTAGTGACTGTGTGCAGCAACGTATCATTCTCTGTTCTATTGAGTCACGTCACATCCCGTAGGTGAGAGGCTTCTGAAACCAACTACCGGAACCGATTATGTAAAGTCTACTGAGTCTGACATGATCGAGCAATAACGATAACACAGACTCAGTGAGCGCACTGGCACGTCACGTTCATCACCAATCTTGCTCTCCCAGAAGCAGAGGATCATTACTTCCTCACGGCAGATATCAACAGAAACATGGGTGATTCACGAACCCCGTGCCTCCCAAAGCTCGCAAGAACGTCTCGCGGCCCAAACATCAAACCCGGTGATCTCAAACCCATTCTTCAAAAGCACATTGACATATGTGGCCGTTGTTCTGTGCTGCTTCTCTACATCACCATTCAGCCAGCGTATCTGTCGCGCACCTTCATCGGGATAATAGCTCAGTGACCAATATGTATTTCCAGTGTTGTCGTCTATTATTCAATCTTGATGATATGTCGAAGTGAAGATGGGATGTTCCACAGTAAAAGCGAAAGTGCCGCCGGGGACGAGAGCGTGACGTACTTGCTTGACAATATGGTCGAGGTTGACCAGGGAGTGCAGTGCCAGAGAACTGTGAACAAGGTCGTACTTATTTTTCATGTCGTCTTGAAAGGAAACTAAATCCAGGTTGGCATGTTCGTAAGAGATGTCGCCGTGGTTCGTTATCTCCTTCGCCCGAGCTAGCATATTGCGAGAGTTATCGAGACCGTGGGACGACTTTGCTCCCTGGTCGATGGCCCAACGGGAGAACCATCCCATTCCGCATCCTAGGTCAAGAACATTGAGACCATTGAGCTTTGGTAGGAGGGCTTGGTATTGTGGCCACTCTGGTGCGCCATCTAAGCCCTTCATAGACCGATCCATGGTGGAATATTCTGCGAAGAAAACTTCGTTGTCGTAAACCTCTGTCATTCTGATACTTGTTCGAGATTCGAAACAATGCACTTTCTCTAACCAATAGAGGGGAGGCTGGTCACCACTTAAGCTTATATACGCTAAGCTCTTTGTCGCCCTGATAGCAACCCAGGTAACACAAAAAGGATCGTTGGACAGGTTGGGATAAATGTCGTGACAAGGCGAAGTCTGGTGAGCAACACCGAACACAAGCAAATGTACTGCTATTCACACTTCTATCATTAACTGACATCGATACTCGTACAAGACCATAACCCAACAATGAAAGATAAGCATCCCATGTTAAGCAACCTGGCTCACTAACTTCTCAAACTCCTCATCCGTATGCTCTTGGAACGTCCTAAATTTCTCATCTAACAAGGTCTCGCCATTTCTAAACCTCTGCATCGTCAGCTTCTTCCCAGACAACCTCTTTGCCTCAAACAGATCCTCAACATCAACTAATTCCGGCACAACAGTTGTCCGGAACTCATACGGCACTCCACTGTTCTTGATGAGATCAATGCTAGCTTCGAGAAGCTTCGGCTTGACCTTGCGACCTGTAACACGTTTGTAGTTCTCTAACGCGCATTTGATGTCCATTGCGGTGAAGTCAACGAGATTTTCCGCAAAGACTTGCTTGAGAATGTCGGGGGATGTACCGTTTGAGTCGAGCTTGACGCTAATACCCGCGGCTTTGAGGATTCTGAGAAAGGGGAGGAGACCTTTGTGGATTGTCGGTTCGCCACCGGAAACGACGAGTGACTTGTGTGACGTTGATGTAATGTGACGGAAGATGTCGACAATGGTAACATCGTCGCACTCCCCTTGGACTAACGGACCGTTGTGACACCAAGGGCATGCGAGGTTGCAGCGAGACGTAAACATGATGGAAGCCTGCATCTTACCTGGGTAGTCACTCAGGGTACTCTTGACGTACCCAGCCACGGGGAGATCTTGAATCGCGGCGACTTGCTTCTCCAGTTCTTGAAGCTTGTTGTCATTGCTCAGGCCGGTCTCATACTTGTACACCTTTCGCTGGACAAACTCCTTCGACTTGCCTCGATTCCAATCCCTCGTGGGGCGGAAGTACCCAACGATACGTGAGTAAACGAGCGTCAATTCCCCGCATGCTGTGCATTCTGGCTGCTCACCCGCTCTGTATCCGTGTGTCGGACAAATACTGAACGTTGGAGTGAGTGTGATGTAGGGGATGCGAAAGCGCGCAGTGAGAGTCTTGATCAGGTCTCTGGCCAACTTCCAATTGGGCAACTGTTCACCAAGAAAGGCATGAAAGACAGTTCCGCCGGTGTAAGAGCACTGAAGTGATTCCTGATGACCCATAGCCTCAAAGAGATCCTCCGTCGTGTCGACGGGGAGCATCGTAGAGTTGGTGTAGTAAGTAGGAATCTTCTTGTCCGGGAAAAGTTCTTTATCTCGCTTGGCGAATTTGTAGCATGTGCTCTCTGCTGGACTAGCTTCGAGGTTGTAGAGATTACCTGTTTCCTTCTGAAACTCTTGCAGTTGGTCCTTGATAAACTCTAGAACTTCAAGGGCAAAGTCCTTTCGCTCGCCGATACCTTGACCGAGAAGATCCATGAGTGCCTCATTCATGCCGTTCACGCCGATGGTGCTGAAGTGATTGGTCCAGTATGACCCAGTACGATGCTTGGTAGCTGATAGGTAGTGAGCAGCATAGGGATATAGTGCCGAGTTGTCGTCCACAAGCTTCCGCTTGATCTCCAAAGAGTCTTTGGCCACTCTTAACGTGCTGGTCAACTCTGCCATGAAGGTCTCCTTGGAACCATTAGATCGGTAAGCCAGATTGGGCAGATTGATCGTGACGACTCCAATGGAGCCAGTCAGTGGACTTGCGCCATACTGGCCTCCAACTCTACAGTGAAGCTTACTGAGATCAAGCCTCAATCGACAACACATGGACCGAAAGTCCTCAGGATCGAGATCACTGTTGATGAAGTTGGCAAAGTATGGGACACCATACTTGGCCGTCATCTCCCAGATAGACTGCCACCGAGGCGACTCCCAATCAATCCCATCAGAGACGTTGTAAGTCGGGATGGGGAAAGAAAAGATGTTGCCGTTTCCATCGCCTTGCATCATGACTTCAGCAAATGCCTTGTTGAGTAAATCCATCTCTTCCTGAAAGTCACTATATACCCAATCGGTTCGTAACTCGCCGCCAATGATAACGCATTGATCGCCCAATCGTTTCGGACAGATGAGATCGAGCGAGAGATTTGTGAATGGAGCTTGGAAACCGCTTCGCGTCGGGACGTTGAGGGAGTAGACGAAACTTTGAACATATTTGAAGACATCGGTGTAGGACAAGTTATCGTTGCGGATGAAGGGTGCAAGGTACGTGTCGAAGCTAGACAAGGCCTGAGCACCAGCGAGTTCGCCTTGTAGCGTAAACAGAAAATTGACGATCTGATTGAGTGCGGTGTTGAGATGTTTAGCAGGTCGGCATTGGATCTTATTCTCAACGCCACCAAAACCTTGGAGGAGAATGTCTTCAATGCTCCAACCAGAGCAATACGCGCTTAGAAAGCCGAGGTCGTGGATATGGAAGCGGTTCTCGTGATCATATTGTCGGATTTCTTGGGTATAGATCTTTTCGAGCCAGTATTGAGAGATGATTTGGTTGGAGACGTATTGCATGAGACCTTGGTGGGAGTAGGTTGAGTTGGCGTTTTCGGCGGTCTTCCATGTTCCTTTGGCGAGATACTCGTCAACCAGGCCAATGTTGGAAGACATGGTTGGATTCTGGAATTATGTGATTGACAAATTAGACGCTATGCGATCTTGACTCGACAAGTAAGATCGACCTGTAAACTTATCTCGCAGTCCAATCATTATTTAATATTCTACACTGTTTACATTCAACGCGTCTCATATCGCGTCTTTGACATCAAACCACCGCGTATTCACCGAAAACTGGTATGACTCTGACGAAACCACTGAGAGTGGCCACACTTTTCGCCCCAAAAGCTCTGGCCATTTTCCTGAAACACGGTCCTCACGCGTTGATTAGTAGGGCAGGTCGAATGATGGAACCACGAGTCGAACGCGATAACTCGTGACTTGGCGTGAAATGGGCTGATGCAACAGCCAATTGTGGTTCAATGAGTCAATGGCTGGAATTGGAGTTGCGTGACTTGGTTTGAAGGGAGCGTGCCTTGACGCGCTGACCTTACTTATCGTTATCGGTTATCTTTATCTTATCAGTTGATCCCGATCGTCACTTTTAGCCTAAATGCATAAAAGTCATGTAAACAGTTAATTGTTATAACCTTGAGCTTATCTGATACTTCTATGTGATAGTAACAAATTAGTTAATATCACCTAATATACAAGATACTAGTCTAGACCGGGGCAATAGTGCCTGAGGATGCGCGGGGGATAGATATAGGCCGGTCTGGATCTATCACGATCTCATCTAATCGTTTCATCCACCCATCCAAACCAATTGGTATTTCATCAGGATAAATTTCGGGCTTGTCCACATTTACGCTTGTGTTGCAATGTGTACTTTCGAGTGGTTCACACCCGAGAACAGGTTTGCTGTCAGCAATGACCAGCTTCACGCCGCAAGCTTCTGCCTTCCTGAGCTCCTCTTCTGTCATTTTATAAGAAATTATCTCTCGATACACCTCTCTCATTTTCGGAAGCCAAACATCCTTGAAGAATGTATTCAAAGTAGTCATGCTTCCGTAACCGTCGCCGAAATACGTAACGAGGTCTTCCAACTGTTGTAGCGTGGCAGAATCCTCCTCATGTATCTCATCAATCTCTTCCGAGTCCATACTGAAGCATATCCCGCCGTTTGAATGTTTACAGCAAGTATGGCGGAGTCCTAATGCACAGAATGTCGTGTACCGTAGGACAGCACGAGGCATCCAGCTCGATGCAGCATATTCTTCGGCAACTAGATCTTGGGTGCTGGCCACTAAGGATCTGATATATTCTGTCAGAGTAAATGAGGTTCGAGGCAAGCGACGACGATACCCAAGGCCTTCCAGGAATTTGATGAGAGGTGTGCAACTCTGAGAGGAGCAGTGACATCGACAATCATCGCCTAGAACTTCAGAGAAAGCTGTATCTGCGACTGACTGCGGCAAAGCATTGTCGTGAAATCTGTAAGGCCAATACCTTGCCCTGTAGCCTAGGGTTGACATGAGATAATGGGCCCATGTTGCTTGATCAGTGACCCCGGGCATGAAATCAATTGGTACCACCGATCCAAGGTCTCCGCCACCATCGAGTATCCAGTCGATGAACCATGGAGAGGGCCGATCACGGGAACCTCTTCCGATAACATTGCTTGTTATGCGACGAAAAACATCGATAAAAGCAGTCTCCCTGTCAAAGCCTAATGAAAAGGCATACTCAGCAGTCTCTCTGTCAAGTATATATGTATACACAGACTTTGGCGTCTCCTGCGATACTTCCGGGTGTTTGTCACTGTGTACCTCGAGGTAGCTTGGTACATTGCAGGATCGAGCTGTAAGACAGCTTTGTACCTTGGAAGCATTTCGGTCCAAGATCCAACCCCTGCATAGACCAAGGTCTTGTACCTCAGTAGCAGGAAGGTTTGAAACTGCCAGTTGTTCCAATTCCTTCCTTCTCTGTGCCAGATGTTGGAGAATGACTGTCTTGGTGCGAGTACATGGTCCCCGTAGACCATCTAGCAAAGATTTCTCATATAGAACTGCATTTGATTCAAGCAGTAGCTCCACCATCGTACAACTGACACATGACTGCTGGTCGCCTGCCTTTGGTTCCCCAAGAAGATGAGAAACTGCATAATCAATGGGGTATCTTTGCATACTGTCCATGGTGTTGATAGTTTCGGGCTTGAGATCTTTAATGACGAGCGAGAGTATGTCTAGATTTCCGACCAGGACAGCTACGTGAACGGGTGATTGTCCACAGTAGTTGACTTCCATTCTGAGCGATGGATATCTTTTAACTAGGAATCGAACATCTTCTTCGTCCTCTCTTAAAACTGCGATACTCAGCGGGTTGAACCCGAGACCTTTTTTATGTTAGCTATTTTCCCTGAGGCCAGCTGATTTTCCTAACACCATTTGAGTACTTACTTTCGGCAACCTGGGGAAATTGTTTAAGGAGCCTCCTTTTCTGTGGGCGCCTGTCAAAGCCATACACGCTGCTATAGTCATGCCTTGTCGACTGGCCGCATCGAGCCATAATCGCTGACACGGTTTCTGGGAGTGTGTTGGTGTTAAGCAACCATTCGCTGTCTAGTACAGTTGACAGAAAACGTAAACTAGTGTATGAAACTATTAGCAGATGTCACCCAGGTATAAGGCATAGTTCTGAACTTACTCTCCATCTCGGTCATAGGTAACAGGCACCTCAATAGTAGCGAGGAACCGAAAAACAAATGCTACATCATCTACTGTTTTGTTCCTCAATCTTAGCTGTGAATATCTATAGTCAGCATATGCGTCAGCTATTTTCAGGCTCAAATGAACTCACGCCGCTTTTCATTCCTGATGCCAGAATGTCAAGCACTGATTCGCCGTTACTGTTTATGTCGACCGGAGACGCTTGACGGTTGGCATAACATAAATGAAGTCGCCTGACACATGACTCCGCGATCATCTCGTATTGACTATTGTCTATGCTTGGCTCTATCCATTTCTTTAGGTCACAGAGAGTCCTGATGATTTTGAAAGAAGGGGAGAAACTTTCATCCACTGTCGCAGCCCAAGTGATGTTCTGGCCCATGCTAAATCCGCCAGCACCAGTTGTGAGAGAGATTGAAACACCGATAGCGGCTGTTAAGATACCCAAGATGTTGGGAATGGAAACTCCAAGCACCCTTGTCTTTTGGTGGGTGGAGGTAAAGATTCGTGACAAAGGGCATTCGGGCACGTGGTGTGTTGTTCTTTTGAGCTCCGTTTCGAGAAATACCAGACCCCAACGCCCGGCGCTGCGCTGCAGATCTTGACGCTTCGCACAGCGACAGAGTTCAAGTGTTCCAGCGCTCAGACGGCCGTCAGAACGTACAGGCTGAGGAGCTGCCACCTCGGATGGTGGTTGCTGGCTAAGTGTAACATTCGAAACAGCATCGCATAATATTTGTAAGTCTTGCGGGTATGCAACAAGTCGGGCAATTTGTGACTGTGCAGTTCCGGCGTTGCTTAGGTGCGTGAGGATTTGGTTAATCTTTGGTTCAGGAGACGTAGACATAGCTCGTGATATTAAACGGCTATCCTGGCGAGATTGGTCGAGGTCGGTAGCCTGCTCCATTATCACTCTCGAGGTGATCTCTGTTCTCATTTGAATAACGTCGACCGTCTTCTGTAAGGCCGAGATGGCTGTGCTCTGATCATTTAAAATGGAACTGAGTTAGAGGTCAAGTTAGCCATAGCATACCGAAGTAATTGAAAGGATCCATCTTACAGCTGTAAAGCAGATAAAGCAATCTTAAGAACATTGTTTGTAGACATTAGTCTGTCCTCAAGCTTGTTGATACTCTTCTTTTTGAAGGGATAGCTCCATTTATACATTGAAGTTCGCGCTTTAGCAAGAGGTTCGGCACGTTTAATAGCAGGCCCCTTTAAGTCCTTAAGAAGTACTCCCAGAGCTTTAAGCTCAGCTTCGCACGAGTTCTTGCACTCCTCAACGGCGTCTTGGGCTAAGGTATTGTTACCGTTGACTTTACTCAACGCTTCTTCAATAGCCTTCAGGGAACTCAGCAGCGTGTCTGCATAGCGCTTAGCTTGGTGAAGATCTTCGTCTCGACCCTTGACGGCGTCAAGGTACTCTGATAATCCGTTATACAGCTGAAGGCCAGAAGAAACTATTCCGACAACGCTGCCGGCTACACCGATAGCCTCAGCCATACCGCGTCGACAGCCCCAAAGCGAGGCAGATTGGTTTGGTTTGGTTTGGTTATTGCAACAAAATACTTGGAGAGAGACAGAAGAAAGGAGAAAGAAGCGCTGGAGGGGGACAAGGCAATGAGACGTGAAATTGCGGCCTCGGCGCTTAGGCCAATATGCACCTCTTTATGGTGTGACAACAGTCATATTGACCGCAAAACATGATTCTCTCAGACGAGCTCGGTACGACAATAGTTTATGCTTTCTTTCATTTACTTAATATCATTTGCATAACTTAAAATGCTTATGAGATATAGTCGCTAATTTTCAAGAGTATGAGACTTACAACATTTAGGGTCATTATACATAGCAACTGGTAGAGCGATAATAGGCGATGGACGAGATACCATACTAACAGATTAAGGCAAAGTCTGTATTTGACCCCTGCCTCTTTGTACCAATGATAGTCAAACACATATTGAGAGGCCTGAAGAGGATTATTTTTAGCCAACCGTAGGGTTCCTCTCAGGAGGCAGCGTACCTTGACGAATTGAGTCGATTGACCTTACTTATCGTTATCGGGCATCTCTTATCTTATCAGTTGATCGCCATCCTCGCTTCTACCCTGAGCAGGGGAATATGTCTTCATCGCGCTCGTTATAACTTTGAGCCCGTCTGACACTTCTCTGTGATGGCAATGATTAAGTTAACGTTACCTACGGACGTAAGTTGCCGAAGTCTTACGGAATTAAGAATACTTACTAATAAACTGTGATACATCCGAGCTACGTCGGTTATATGATGACTTCATCTCTATATGACCAAAGTATAAAAGATGTTAGCGAACGTGGGTAACTACCTACATCCACACACTTTTTCCAATTTTAGACATAAGAGAGACCCTGACAATCATTAAGCCAACATGTCGATTACATCCACCACCAAGCTTATCCAGCTCCAAGACGATGCCCAACTTCATGTGGAGGAGTCATTTCCTTCGCGGCAATCCCAAGACCATCCGACCATCATCTTTCTTCATTTCTGGGGAGGATCTTCTGAGACATGGTCGCCTGTCAATCACTTGATTGCGCCGACCTTCCCAACGGTCCGGATTGACTTTCGAGGATGGGGCAGCTCTACTGGTCCCGCAGATGAGACCAAATACTCCATTCTCCAGCTCGCCCAGGACGTTGAACTTGTCATCACACGACTGGACCTGCAGGAATATATCATCGTCGGCCATTCAATGGGAGCCAAGGTCGCTCAAGCTATTGCGGGACGAAAGCTTGTTAGCGGGCTTACTGGTCTAGTCCTGCTCTGTCCGGCGCCGCCAACGCCTTTGATTCTGTCTGGGAAGATGCGGGACCAACAAATCAGTGCCTATGATAACACTCAGAGCGCTGAGTATGTTGTCCGAAACGTCCTCACCGCAAAGTTCTTGCCTGACGGTACTATCGAGAGAATTGTGGAGGATATGTTGAAGGGCAGTCCATCTGCTAAAGCAGCGTGGCCACGATATGCTATGAATGAAGATATTCTAGAGCTGGCCAAGAGAATCTCAGTACCAACGGTTGTTATTGCTGGACGCAAAGATCAAGTCGAACTCGTGGCCCGTGTAAAGACAGAGGTCTCTGGTAACATTCCCTTTGCCAAGTTCCTTGTGCTGGAAGAAGTTGGGCATCTGGCGCTGCTAGAGGCATCGGAGGAGGTCGCGGAGATCATAGGTGACTTTGTATCAAGTAGCATCTAGAGACTGAAGAATCTAGGAGCTACGGATATGCCTCTATGTCGTACTTGGTTGACTAGTTTAAACAATAGCTTGCAGCCGCAGTTCTTAGTAGAAAATGACATATACTCGTAATGTCCTATGCCAGGTCTGCTTTAAGACTTATCCACTGACCACAGTTCGAACGACTATAGTTTGGAATATCCCTGTACCCAAGGTATAAAGTTCAAGCTTTCCCATTGTGATATATCCCAACACGTACATCTCACATCCATCTCCTCTAAGCAACTCACAAAATGTCTTTCCTGTTCAACGATAAATTCCCTGCTGCCTCTTCCACCGGACCAACTCTCAGATCTCACAAGGTAACACTAAGCATTGTCCCACGCATAGTTATTTATTCATCATATTTATTTGCTATCAAGAAACCTTGATGCACAACTAGTATTGCCGCTCAAGCTCCTTTTCTGCTCGGTGTTCACCCCGGCGCTTAGCCTCCTCCTTGTCAAAGAAGTCCAGACCCTTGGTCTCAAACTCATGATCAACGAAAGCAGCGACGGCTCCGGCAATGATCTCCTTAGCCTGGGCGTGGCTATCTGGCTTGCCTACACACTTATCAGTACCGTCTTATTGGGGTATCATAAGTTGATCTCACCGTTCTTGGCAACATGATCCTCATAAGCCTTGGCAGCCTCATAGGCCGCGGCGCCACCGATTATTTCATGAGAAAGCTTAGCGTGGTGCTCCTTGTTCTCGGAGTTTGCGCCGTACACGTTGACTTGCTCCTGGACATCTCTGTCGTCTAATACCTCAATTAGCCATGGATTTTCTCGGACCAAAGATAGAGACACCTACTATCGAACCAACCCATTGTGAATGATGTACTTGATGTATTGAATAAGTGATAAAGATGTAGGATGTTTGAATAAGAATTGATGCACGCAGAACAGCTCAAACTTTATACCTTGAGGGGTCCAGGGGTCTTCTACCTAGACCACGACACTCTACTCTATTCTAAACTTGGAAACAAGCTGCATTGCACAAGCTGCCCCTAGCAAGTTTCAAGCCATGACGGTGTGCGAGCAAGTAGTGGCTGATGTCAAGCTCATCGGATCTCACGGCTCATAACACAAGGGCCACTTCGGCAATCGATGCCGTGCAAGCTCGGATAAGCGGCGCGCTTGAGCTCCACTGGAGGACGTAATCGTCAATCAACGCAATGATGGGTTGTGAAAGATGAGGGGTTTCAGCTGGCATTGACAAGATGCCGTCTTTGCCGGGAGTTTGAGGGGATTGCCACAGCTTTGCGAATACCTCGTGGGGATGGCGTGGCTGGGGATAGCTATGAGGTCATGGAATTATCGCGGGATTGCGAGATTGGCATCCCTGGAGAAGAGGGGAGGTGTCTAGGGAGACCAATGCGACTAAAATGAAGCCGTCACGACACAATGAGCGGGTATAAAGGTATATTCGCTTGAGTTCTGTCTAGATATTTCTGTCATCCCAGCTGCCGCACGCTGGTGAGTCTTGGTGTTTGTGATACACCGAGTGGGCTGTGCCTCACTGTGACGCGGGGACGCTCTCCCGTCCCGTTCATAACGTCCAAGCGCATCCAGCGCCCACTGTCCCGGGACACAGTGGTCGTCATACACGGGTGGAATGACGGTGAAGCAAGCTGGTTCTGGACTCCTCAAGCTTACCAGCCTAGCCAGCTTCAGAAGTTCAGTCCAGCCAGCTCCGTCGATCTGGGCCCTTGACCTGACGCCGCGATGCTTTCGGCATAATCTAAAATCGTCCCGAGTGATCTAATTGGCGTCCGGCTGTATCCGCGCGGGGTCCATCCAAGCTCTGGGGCCTCCAATGAATTTGAGTTTCTTACTGCACCATCCTGAGACTCCCATCATCCAGCTGGTCCATCGCGTAATTGAGTAGCTGTAGCAGCTCTTTGTGTAACGCGTCGTAGCCATGGCCAGTATGTTGTATTGATCCATTGGCGTAGCAATTGTAATGATGCGACGATTTGGTAGGTGCCGAATATGTCGCCCATCGAACCGAGTGAGGTCTCTGACCAGATCACCTTGAACAATTAGCACAGCTCAGATATAATAGCGCGGGGTAAACGTACGATTCGAGAATCTTGACGACTCGCTGCGATAAAGTTCCACGTATTTCCCTGCACGATCAGTCCAGGCAAAAAGCCCAGATCATCGACCGAAGGCGCCTTTTCCCCGTCTTGGACTGGTACAGAAGCACCAGCGTCGACAAGTCGTTGTAGAAGCGTCAAATGCGCTGTTAAAAACGTCACGACTTGGAGATTGGCAGTGTCCAAGCCTTCACCGGGACGCTTAGTCTCGATGGGAATGGCGATTGGATTGCTCAATAGCGATAGGTCGTCGGTTGGGTTTATTGACAAGCCTGGAAGACAATCGCGAACGGTATCAACGTTGCTAGTGATTCTTGTATCGTTTGGATCGTGGTGGGGATCGAGATAGACGCAAAAGTCGGATCTTTTTATCGGGCGCGAAGCCGATGCGGTAGTCGGGGATGATGGAGGCAGATGGACTGGTTCCAAAGATCAACAGAGAGTCAGGGGCGGATGATGTGCTTAACTTACCAAGATGTGACGTTGACAAGACGTTGAAACGCACCCTTTGATCGACTCCGAAGCGCCAAGCACAGCAGAGGGAAGTGAACTTCATGATTCCACGCTGATTCAGACCTTCCCATGCGAAGACAATCGCCCGCGCACTCAAGAATATACACCACATCCTCCGGACTCGGCGTCAACCCCAGCTCATCGCGACGCGCAGAGCAGCAGTATTCTTTGTCTTCGTAGATACCAGTCATGTCCGGATGCAGCGCCCTCGCCGCTGATTCATCTTGTATACTCTCCAGACCATTCTCTCCAAGAATTCCCCTGCCACAACCCAATTGGAGTAGTTTCGTTCGCATATCTGCTAAACTTGGAGGAAGACCGCATGGGTCTGACATGGCGCGCATTTCCACGCTGTGGGAGGATAAGGCCATTGCTGCTCATTGCTATCTGGGGGGTGAAACACCAGATCGACCGCTCGCTGAGGACATTGACGATGTATCGCTGGAGAGATGGACGCTCCGCAAAGGTCGGGGCGTCTTTTCTTGTTCGCCTTGATCGTCGAATTGTTCCTCGTTTGGACTCGGGCTGGGCACTGCGCCTTTGGCAGTCTTTCGTTTCTTTGTTGGTGCCATATCGGCAGCTGCTTTGAAGGATGTTGATGAGTCTGGAGGTGGTGTCGGGTGTGTAAACGTATTCGCAGGAGGTTTGGAGACTGGCTTATGATGGGAACTGGTTGGACTGTAGCTGCGCTGTCGCTTTCGAGTCGATTGTCTCGCTTTTGGTGGTTTCGCTGGGATGATCTCGTGAGGAGGATGTGCGGTATCGTCGACCTAGCGCAGCCACGAGAGGATATCAACAAGCATTTCTGAAGATTCATACGATCATGGAGCAAGGCTGAAGCGCTGACTGCTTCTGTGTTGGCATTAATCTTGGCCGTCAATGCTGTAATGCTTGATGGCGTAGATCAATTGAGCAACCTGAAATGGCAAGGTGGATGGATGTTGACGGGACAACAGCCACTATTGTCACGGCCACAGCACTAGCCACGGCTTACCCTGAAGCTGAACACCAAAACCCAGAAATGGTATTCAGCGCGAATCTGTCCATCACCTGATTAAATTGATGGATCCCATACAGAAAATGACTCCTGTAATATTTTGAAAAGGTAAGGGCAAGAAGTTGTGCACTGAGATGCGGGTTGGTTGAGGATTTCGTGGTTATTACAGTAAATGGGTTTCAGTAAAAACAACCCACGACAGCTTCAAAGCAGGTAACAACTCCCCGCATCTCATGAGAGACGGCAACCTAGCCTCGCTCAAAGAACGCGCACCGCTCACCTTCTACTGCATCCTGACCAACTCAGCCTCTGAGCGCGCTTTGACTGTTTATGTCCCGCCGAACGGGGGCTACAACGTGATTATCTACGATGGCCCAGTTGCAGTATGCCCGTGCTCGCGACCGCTAAAAAAAAAAGCCAAGTGGAAGTACGACTTTCGCATCAATCTCGCTGCACTACAAGAACCGCGCGAGGAATTAACGAGTAAATTGTTGCGATTTTAATCTCATAGGTCTTTGGGACTAGACAAGAGTAGTGATCTGACATTTGCTGGTAGTGGCATGAATGGACGATTCGGACGGTAGTGGGAAATGATGGTGTTGACGACTTGGACTTGTGTCGTCCCAGTATTTCTATGCAGATTATGCAACTTATACCATGGATCGTGAGAATAGACGCGTAAAGTGATCTACCAAAGAATCGGGTACCTCACGATGGTTCCACAACGCGTCGATCAGAAAAGACCCCATGACGTCGTGACTTTTTCACACCTAGAATCTGCCACGTAAGCGCCCATACCATCATAACGCCTCTCGTATATCAAAAACTATCTTTTCTCAATTACAGAAGTGTTCTTGGAGTTAATTCCGTTGCCGCTGATCCGAACCGTCAATTGAGGCTGAGCTGGTTGTCGCCCCAACAGCCCCAGCCCCTAAAGTTTAGATCATCTGCTGTAACAATGCATGGAACCCTTGTCTCCTTCACTACAACTGAGGCCTCACTATGAAAATCACGACGGTTGCAAGCTATGCGATTTTACTAGCGGGGGTCTCAGGGAAGGACGAGGTAAAGAGAGTATGCGGAAATCAGCGGTACGGCGAACTAAATGACTCACTCTCATGTACGTTCAATCTCACCATGGAAATGATAGTTGCTGATACTTGCAGATTACCCAAACGCATGGAACAAAAAGAGTCCCAAGAACGGCTTCGTATGCCTCAAAGTCGACAACAGCACGCCTTCCTTCTCCGCGACGTGGAACTGGCCCGCGGACATCCAAGACGTACACTCCTTTCCCTACGTGCGCTTCAACAACCCAAACCTGCCCGTGCGCATCAGCGATTTAGAATCAATCCGCTTATCAACAGATTGGATCTACACACCGGGAAGTCCGTCCAAAATACCGAATGATTTTATTGATGAAGTCTGGGCAAAGAATAAAGCAGAGCTAGAGGGAGATGGCGTGCAGGCGAATGCGGCGTGGGATTTCTTTCTGGATGATGATAGGAATAGAACACTGTATCCGCAGGTTGCGGCGGTGGAGTTTATGGTTTGGTTGGGGAGGGTGGGGGATCCGTGGTGGCTTGGACGGCAGAATGATAGTATCTTGTCGGATGTTACGCTTGGGGAGACGGAGTTGTAAGTATACCATTTATCCTGTGTTATACCTACTAACTACTGCAGCTCGCTCTTCTATGGTCGAAATTCAGGAGGAACCCACGTCTTCACTGCTGTTACGAAAGACAACAGTGACATATTGTCCTTCGACGAAGATTTCTACCCGTTATTTCAGTATATCCTCAAACAAGCACACAAACACATCGATGCAAATGATCTACCGAAAGATCCATGGCTAGGCATCATTGAGTTTGGGACGGAGACGTGGATGTCAAGGGGAAACGCTACATTCACTGCTGCGAATTTTGGGATGAGTTTGAAGGGGAACTTTACGAGTGAGAGAAACTCTACAACGAAGGGAGATGGTGATAAGAGTGATAAGTCTGGTGATGAGAAGGGAGGCGAGAAGGGTGGTGGGAATAACGCGACGGATTCTAAGGGCGATGAGGAGGATGATGCGGTGAGGTTGATGAGTCAATCGGTGTTGGGGTATGTCATTGCGGCGGCGTTGGTTATTAGCGCGGTTCTTTCTTGAGGACATTCATAGCAAGCGTGCATCAACATCCATAAAGCGGTGTTTATATCATTACACGGTGTTCCTCCAAGGATTCAAGGTATTATCGCTTTAGTATCTACAGACTACAGGGAGTTGGGTAGCAGATCGAAAAGCACAACCAAGACACAAAATAACAACAAAGAAGAAACCCACGAAGTGAATATAAATTTGGATGTATACATCGAATCTATTAGAAGTTTGTAGTCTCTATGAAGATTGGCTACAGGATTCGCATCCTTCGGGTTGGTGGGCCGACTACAAGGATCCATCAACCTAATCTCAGACATCAACCCATCTTATTCCCTCATCTCACGATCTTCACCTCCATCACAAATCCCCAATGACCATGACATTACCCACCTCCGCCCCGGAAAGCCGCCTCAGGCGCGCCATCCACGCTCTTCCCTTCCTCCTAATCACAGCCATCATGTCCCGCGCCTTCGCAATGGCAAAACCAATCGGTCCTGTAATTGAAGAAACTGTCAGAACCTCCATCTTTACAGCCCAAGACGTTACCGTACCCATCATCAAAAGTTTTTATGGCGTACCTGTACTAGACGATATTTTTGCCGTGGTAACAGTTGCGTTTGCGCATTTGCAGTTCTTTACGGATGAGGAGGCGTATTGGCAGCTGTTGGTCTTTTTGACGGACTTTGCGGGCATGTATGCTGTTGTGATGATTGAGGGATACAGACCGGGGCATACGTTTCCTGCTATCAAGTAGTAAGTTACATACCAGAGTTTGAAGTCTTTTACTAACGTGATTAGCCCTGTTGTATTTCTGTTTCTGTCCCAGATGTTTGGCATAGGCTGTCTTGCACCGATCTTCTTCTTTCTGTTCTACATCTTCACGCCTGCTTACAAACTTACAACACCGAGTCTGTATCGTCCAGGCTTCGCACCTTGTATGGCCATTTTGCCAACGGTTGTGCTGGGATATTATATCACGCATTTTCCATCATTCTTTCACTCTTCTCTTGAGGCGAGGAATTGGTGGGATTGGATTTGGCAGCTGTTTCCTATCTGGGGATCTATCATCATGCTTGTGCTATCGAAGATCATTCCTCAGCCAAAAGAGCAGACACCAAGGGTATGGAAGCAAGAGCTTAATGCCATTCGACTCACGATTGGGATTATTAGTATCGTAAGCACGATAACGTGGTGGTATACCATTCTCAACATGGATTCCAGCATCTTCGAGGTCTTTATTCCTCAGCACTTTCTCAACACGCCGCAAGAGCCAATCCTCGGACTCCGAACTGTCATCCAATTCGATTACATCTGCTGTTACTCAGCTGGATTTCTGTGGTTGGCGTATCACTTCAAGGACCTTGAGAATGTTGGGGTCTGTAGTATTTCATGGATTCGAGCTGGCTGCGCTTCTGTTGTGCTGGGTTGTTTGCTCGGACCGGGAACTATGTTTCCTCTCATTTGGCTTTTGAGAGAGGAGTTATTGGTCGCGACACAGGCTAATGGAAACAAACGTGAGAATTAGATGGCGGTGACTAGTTAGACGATATTTTGGAACGCCAAGCATTCTGGAGTCCAGCCCGTAATCGGCGAGATTATTCACCCGACTAAATAAACCTCTTCAGCGGTCGCACATATCGCACAGACTCTCAACTCACTTCTACCTCAATCTTATCACTTACTGCCCAACATGCCACGCCTTCGCTACAACGTCGCAGCAAGTCTCGACGGGTACATCGCATCACCAGACGGTTCAACAACCTGGATCATCGAAGACCCCACCATCGATTTCCCCGCGCTATATGCCGAATTCGACTATTTCATTATGGGCCGCAAGACATACCAAGTCATGCAATCCTTCGGCGCTGACAATCCACTATCAAAACGGCCCAGAGGATCAGTCATAGTAGCCAGTCGTACCATGAACCAGCACCATTTTCCCGATGTTACAGTCATACAAGAAAACGTGCTTGATTACGTCAGACGCCTGAAAATGAATGACGGGAAGGATATCTGGCTTATGGGTGGTGGTCAGCTCGCAGCCCAGTGCCTAGAAGCTCACCTGGTGGATACCGTCGAGATCGCCGTGATGCCCACGCTTCTCGGCACCGGAATAAACCTCATCTCGTCTATCCCGCAGAACATAAAGCTTCACCTATCAAACAGCACGAGCCTCGGCAGTGGGATCCTCATGACTCGATACAAAGTCATACAAAACCAGTAATAAGCATAATCATCCTCCCGTACCGATTGGGATCTCCACAGCAGAATACGCTAAAGCCAATCAGCACGTCGAAACTTATTACCACTTTTGGTGGCGAGACCCGCTGTGGCACTGAGTCATAGCCACGCCGATTGGCTGCGTCGAATGTGTGCGCCTCAAATGACCGCAGGCGACCTTGGCTTTTTCATGCTGCGTTGCATGTAGGGCTGAGGAATTGGGTATATAAGAGTAGATCAGACGGTTTTCTATAGCTAAATAAAATTTACACCGTTTTTCTCGTTACACTTACCTGCCCGGCTTGTAAAAATGCCGTCAATTCTCCAGGTCTCGAATATCCTTCACTACACCTGCTCTTCAGTAGCTGTACTATTCGTTTCGGTTGTTACTATTCTCAACGCTGCTCGTACCACTGGGAAAACTACCCAACGGAATTATGATCGTCTTGCTATTGGGCTCTTGATCCTGGGTTACTTGGCGGAAGGTATAGCGACGTTTGTGCAGGAGAGCCAGCAGAGCAAAGAGCCTGAGACGATACACCTTGTCGTGCTCCTATCGCTATGGGCGTTTATCTGGAGTCATCGACATGCACCGCGGTTATTAGTTCTCGGAACATCGCTTATTACCCTTGCATTCGAGGTTCCGTTGCAAATATTCTCCGCTATCAACAGCCGGAATGATATCTATCATGTTGTGCAACTCGCCTCTCAAACGTTCAGACTTCTACCGCTTCTTTTCCTCATGATCTACCATATCTCCAACAGTGGCAGATACTACACCCCCGATTCAGAAGCAGAAGAATCGCAGCCCTTTCTTCAATCAAATGGACACGCAAACGGCAGAGCGTACCCAAGCTACGGTACCGAGACATCCTCGACCACTGAATACGATGACGACGAGTATATCTCAGGTAGCGAATCAGACGAAGATGTAATTGACATCAAACGCCAACGAGCAAAGAAACTCAAAGAGAAAGGTGGTTGGCTAGGCTACCTCTCCGACTTTTCCATCTTCCTCCCCTTCTTGATCCCCAAGAAAGACCGCAAAGTCCAACTCTGCATCGTAATCTCCCTGTTCTGTATCCTGGCTACCCGAGTCTTCAACATCCTGGTTCCTCGTCAACTAGGCATCGTGGCCGATCAGCTCCTCGCCAAGCAGAACCCCTTCCATGCCTTGTTTATCTGGCTCATCATGAGTCTCGCCTCTCACGATGTTGTCGTCGGCCTTATTGAGTCACTGGCCAAGATCCCCATTAAGCAGTTCTCATACCGATCTCTCACGAACGCAGCGTTTAACCACGTTCTGTCACTGCCTATGGAGTTTCACTCTGAGCGTGACTCGGCGGAGGTTATGAAGGCGATTGAACAGGGTGAAGCATTAACCAATGTGCTTGACATGCTTATCATCGAAATCCTCCCTACTGTCGTCGACTTGGCTATTGCTTTTGTATTTCTCTATTGGAAGTTCAACAGCTACGTCGCTCTCGCAATGGCCATTGGCTCAGTCCTCTTCGTCACGTTCGAAGTCAAAGCTACAGGATGGAATCTCGATAACCGACGAGAATCGACAAAGTCCAAGAGAGAAGAAGTCCGTGTTATGCACCAAGCTGTCCAGGGCTGGCAGACCGTCACTTATTTCAACATGTTCAACTATGAGAAGTATCGTTTTGGATCTGCTGTCAATAAGCAATTATCAGCTGGCCTAAACTACGAGAAGAGAGATGCTTACATCCAGGGATTGCTCAACGCTCTTATCCCTTGCACATTCTTCACACTTGCGAGTCTTGTTATTTACGACGTGTGGCACGGTGGATCATCTCCCGGCGACTTTGTCTTCTTTATTCAGTACTGGGAGTACTTGGTCTGGCCATTGAAGTTCCTGTCTCATAGTTACAGACAGCTCATGTCAGACTTGGTCGATGCTGAACGTCTGCTCTATCTACTGCAGACGAAGCCCACTATTACTGACAAGGAGGGTGCCAAGGATCTGGAGAAGGTTGAGGGACGTGTTGCGTTCCATGATGTTTGCTTCTCTTATGACCCTCGGAAGCCAACTGTTCAGGACCTTTCTCTGTCGGTTGAGCCTGGGCAGACTGTTGCGTTGGTTGGAGAGACAGGAGCTGGCAAGTCTTCCATCATGAAGCTTCTCCTTCGCTTTTATGACATTGATGAGGGGTCTATCACGATTGATGGTTATGACATCCGGGACATCACCCTCAGCTCACTGAGAAATGCCCTTGGTGTTGTTCCTCAGGATCCACTTCTCTTCAACGCATCGATCCTTGAGAACATGCGCTACGCTCGAGCTTCTGCGACAGATGAGGAGATCTACGCTGCTTGCCGCTCTGCAGCTATCCACGACAAGATCCTCAGCTTCGTTGACGGATACAACACACAGGTTGGAGAACAAGGAGTCAAGTTGTCAGGAGGAGAGATTCAGAGACTCGCCATCGCTCGAGTCTTCCTCAAGAACCCTCCTATCCTCATTCTTGACGAGGCAACGAGCGCTGTTGACACGAATACAGAGTCGAGTATCCAGGGTGCTTTGGATGAGTTGAAACGAGCTAGATCGACCTTCGTCATTGCGCATCGACTCTCTACTATTGTCAGCGCGGACAGGATCTTGGTTATTCACAATGGACAGGTAGTTGAGTCTGGAACACACGCGGAATTGATATCGGTAGAGGGAAGGTACAAGGAGTTATGGAACAAACAGGTCGGAAATAAATAGAAGCATATTATAGATGGGTGCGGAGTTAAGTACATTATCTGGGAATTATCATGATCTTAGACTATCTATCTATAAATTTATTTTGTCAATCTTTGATAATCTTAGACTATCTATTCATAACTTTATTTCGTCAATCTTAGATACCTTCTCTAAACAAGGGTATTTCTTCAATCATACACCGAAGCCTTCGACCACTTCGATCTAGCCCTGATCCTCTTACCGTAGATATAAAACACAAACGGAACAGGGATCAACAACGCGGCAAAACCACCCGTGATACTAGATCCAGGCCCAACGCCAATATTATGATACAATGGCCCTACCACCAACGGAAAAGCAGCTGCGAAACAGGATCGAAGAAACGTGTTAGCCGCAACAGCTGAAGCAGCGTACATAGTAAACGTATCGACCAGGTAGTTAAGCGCAGCTTGAAAAATGGTAAAGAAGCCTGTTCCTAGCAAGACAAGACCAATGCAGGGAACGACCCAGTGAATATCCTTCTGTGCGGTCCATCCAATGAGAAACTGACCGCCGCTGAAAATCACAGAGCCGATCATCATGGGAGGAAGACGCTTTTCGGGGACAGCGCGGTTTCCAGCTGCGTGGTAGGCTTTGTTGTAGAGGAGCTGGTTGTACACGTTTGCTCCGCATCCGAGAATGGCTCCGAGGAGAATGCAGATGAAAGGTAGTGAGGATACTAGAATGCCCCAGCCTCTGATTTCTCTGAAGATAATGGGAATAGCGCCAAGTTGCATGTAGAGAATACCGTAGCAGAAACTGGCGTACAGCGCAACGAGGAAGCAGATAGGAGTCATGAGGAGCTGAACGGGTCTGACCAAGAACTTTCGTGCAAGTTCCTGAATGCTCACATCCCATTCTTCGAATTTCGCATGAAGGGCCCAATTGCCTGTTTCGTGACGTAATCTCCTAGCCTTGTAGATGAGAAGTTTCGGTGGATAACTCTCATCCACGAAGATAACCGCCAGCGTCAAAAAGATGATCTGCACAATACCAGTAAGGTACTCAGTCCACCTCCAGCCAAGACTCGGATCCTGCACAACAGCAGCTGAAACAATAGGACCTAAGACAAAACCGTCAGCCAAGACAAAACCTCACAAACTATAAAAGTGTGGACTTACCGAGAACGGGACCCCCAACAACAGCCATGGCATACCCCGCCATAGCAATCCCTCTCTCTGACGGCAGAAACAAATCCCCCAAAACACCACCTGTGTTTGTGACGGGCGCCGAGGCAAAGAATGCGCAAAAGAATCGTGTGATCATCAACGTCTGAAAGTCTTTTGCGACTGCACTTCCGAAACTGAAGCATATCGCTATAAACATTGGTATAAGAACCGCTTGTCGTCGTCCGTAGACTTCACTCAACGGCGCCCAGAGAAGAGGACCAATTCCAAAACCAACAAGAAACAAGGTTGTGCCGAGAGTAGCGACTTGTGTTCCGACATGGAAATGCGCGGCTACTTGTGCCGTACCAGACGAATATGACGAAGATGCCCAGGTCGCTGACATGGTAACCAACCCGTAGAGCATCGTTGTCAATATCTTCTTCTTGTTAGGCCAATTCATCGGTCTGTATGGATCATCAGGTCCGTCGAAATCAACGAGCTGATCCTCTGTGGTTTTGACGTGCGCAAGAGGATGCGTGAACTGCGGGATAGGTCGTGATCTAATCCTCGACAAAACAGACTCTCGCCGCGAAACAGTTCTCGTCATGCTTACTCCCGTGTTTGGCGCACGAATGCTCTGCCATTCTGTGTCGCCGAGGGAGTATGTTCGCGAAATGTCGTCATTTTGATGGTTGTGGTGTGAAGACGGGGATATGGATGATTCTTCATCGCTGTGTGACGAAGTATGAGATTCTCGTCGATCGTTGTGATCTGAATGTGAAGTTTCGACTTTCTCCATGATTAATTCATAAGTTCATTGAACTAAACTTGATCAGAAAGAGAGAGGATCACGAAGGAATGTCGTGTATTTTTATTAGAAATGAGCGGTGCCAGATTCGGCGACTAGTCCTAACGCCGAGCCCATCGCAAAACTCAATTTCTTATGGGGAAATTCATCAGGTGGCGACGAATTTCGGTCAACAAGGTAAAGTGACCGTTATAGTTACGTCATTACTCTCGAGTTGTGTGGAGAATTTCTTCGCTGTTCCTGATATGGATAGCCGTTAGTGGATAAGTTGGTGTAGTGAGGATTTCCGGGAATAATCTGTGAATAACCTCCTCGGCACGGGAATGCCGATCGCGGGCCGAGGTGTCAGCAAAAAGTCTCTCAGGGCTTTTTGTAAAGGCGCGAAGACGTGATGATATCTCCGAGCCGAGGTGATGATCTCGCAAGTGCTTATTGTATCACGGAGACTATTCGGGGACTATTTCAGAGCAGGTCAGAAGTTGGCACCTCTTGTCTAAGAGATGAAAAGATTTAGGTAAGTTTAGTATACTTAGAAGTCTTTAGACTAGTTTATCTTGGCACCCGGATTTAACACCAGGAAACTTCTTACTCCTAAAGCTATTCTAAGATCTTCAAAGCCGAGAGTTGTCAGATTCCCCCTTCGCTGGCTTACATTCAAAGTGGTGATCTCCCTTGCTTGGTTCACCTCTGTGTTCCTCCTTCAGATCAAACTTGTGATTGCCAAAGTAGTCCAGTTCTGCTTCTGTCAATTGAGTGGGCAGATCCACAGAAGTTGAATACTTGTAGTATTCTAAGCTCTGGCTCATTGCTGGTATCACCATGTCAGCCTCCAATGCTGTGATAATGCATCGCTTCATTGAAGGCAGAAGGCTGGTCAGTTGTTTTTCGAGCATGCTGTTGGAAAGCAGGTTGTTCTTCCAGCTGGCGGATTCGCTGTAGACTTTATGGAGAAGGTCCATGATACCTCCAGCTTGAATAATGGAACCAGCGCTCCAAACGTATAGTAGGTCTTGGTAGTTGATATGCCATTCGCGCTGCTGATCCATTTCGCGAATGATCTGTAGACCCTGCGTGAAGCACAGCAACAGACAAAAGTATGTCGTCTTTCGCAGATCTTCGATAAACTCCTCCCTCGAAACAACTTTCATCGCTAAAGGCTGCCGACGTCCAGAGGCCTCAGCATCAGCAGCGCGCCGGCCCAGCTCCGCAGATGGACTTCTAAACAAGTGCGCACTGACGATATTCGCAGCCGGGACGTGAATTCTCACCGCCTCTTCACAAGACCACGTCCCCGTCCCTTCAGTGTTATCAACATCCTGCACAGCCTTATCCTGAAACCTGCCCAGAACATATCCCCCTTTCTCATCCTTGCCTCGGTTGATAACAACAGCTATATAGATCAGAAACGTATTATAAAGTTCCGGTGTCCGACTCCACTTCTCAAGAACACCAGCTGCTTCTTCGTAGCTGAGCTGAAGACCCTTAGTGAGGATGTACCAAACTTCCGAAATAACTGACATCATGCCTTGTTCGATTCCGTGGTGGATCATCTTGACATAATGGCCTGAACCGCCCGGGCCGATGGGGCTTGTGCATGGTCTACCATTGGGGTCTTTTGCCGCGACTCTTCTGAGAAGAGGCATGATGATTTCGAGGGCTCGGGGGTCACCGCCTGGTGACATTGACGGACCAGATCTTGCACTCTGATAGCCGCCTGAGACACCACATCCGACATAAAAAAATGCCACCTTGTGCAAGATCCGTTTGTCGTCGTTCCGTGTTGCCGTAGAACTCGTTTGAGCAATCGAGAATGATATCTCTCTTGGTCATATACGGTCGCAGAGCCTTGACGCATTCATCGCCGGGGCTTCCATGAGGGATACTGAAGATGATGATCCGCGGGTGGTTCTCGGAGTATATTTCTTCGCAGAGCTGTTGATAGCTGTGTTGTCGAAAGACTCGGGTTTCTTCGTTGACGTCTTTGACCATTTTCTCAGCGGGTTTCATATTGTAGTCACCTGAAATTGGTCAGTGGTTGTAAGTTCCCGTGAGCTATGTCACGTACTGATGTCGTAGTAGTAGACCTTGTAGCCTTTCTCAGCGAAGAGGAGGGACATCATGGAGCCCATGCTGCCCATTCCCACCATACCGATCTGTTCATGGAAAGTTTAGTGACGTGGGAGGATAAAATATTCTAGCACTCACCTTTGCTATTTGTCTTTCTGTCATGATTAACAGTTATGGCAAATATTGCGCTTGTCTGAATAATTAGAGAGTTTATTAGGAGATCGAAGAATAAGACATAGGTAGCGTCGCGATTGCGATAAGAATTCCAGAATGAAGCTCGAGATTTAAAAAGTTCTTTTTCTGCTAATCTGACATAACATGCCGTCACCTGAATGTATTTCGTTGAGGACCCTTGGCCACAGATAAAGGTTGTATCAATTTGACGTCAGAGTGAACAACGGATGTCATCGGACCGCTGTGCCAAGTCCCTGGCACTTTTTGTGGAGATTCTACCCCAGTACCAGTGAACCTAAGGCCCAGAACATTAAGAAAGATCTCCAGGATTATGGTATTTGGTCCTATTTATTTGAGGTTAGGTCATGTCCTCGGTCTCGGAGAGCAAGGCTAATTTTAGACTTTAGTAACTAAATCCTAAAGTTAACTTATTTAATAAGCTTTTAAGTTTATATAAAAGTTTCTCTAATCTCTTGCGTATTTAATCTTCAGGTTTACTTTTAATACCCAAGGTTTTATAATTCGAAGGTTAAATATTATAGTTTAGAAACAAGAGCCCTAAGGCTGGTGCCCATGCTAAAGTGTGCCATCCTAAAAAGCCGGTTGGATGAAACCTCCATAGACTCCGGCTTGACTTTGCCCTACGAAAGTCTATGTACACAAGTAAGCCAGGCCATCAAAAGCCTACCCAGCAGAGTTCTTTCTATACTATAAAAGACGCCCTTGTCTCGACCCATTGCTTTTAGTCTTCTCTCCTCATTACCTGAACGATCAACCCCACAACGCAACCTTTTCGCTCAACTTCAGACATCGTCAACAATGGATCCATTCTCTACACTCCCATCTCTCACACAGACTGAGATCTTTATGCATCTCCAGTCTGATGTCAGCATCAAGCAAATAATCCAAGCATCTCCATCGATGCTATGGCATTTCGTTACTTACAAGAAAAGTATCCTCCGTTACATCATGGACGGCATCTTACATGAAGACATCTCTGGTGATCTCCTCCGAGATGCCCTGGGAATAATCTACATCTCAGATAAAGCTTCGGCCAGAAAGTACCAAGAGAAGAAAATGTGGAAAACTATGGAGCTGCCCGACACCTTGGAACAAGACCAGCTTGAGACACTCTGGCGTTTATTCTCCCGCATGATCACCTTCATCGAGGATTATATCTCAAAAGCGACAAGTGTCTATCTTCCAAGAGCTTACCTTGGCATTCCAGACATACTCAATGGCAGCGGAAGCTACTTCAAAGGGCAGAGATTGGATACCAAGCTCGTTAGGTTCATGAGCCTGACGAGTACCGAAAGACATCGGTTCTTAAGCGCTTTTGTGAAACATGAGCTGCTTTGTAAGATTTATGATCCACGAAAACGAAGTGTCGAAGAATGGTTAAACATGGAAGTGCAGCTACTTGCAATGTCTAAAGATTCCGACTTGACGATGAACTCTGTCCATGAATACTACAGAGGTGTATATGGAGCTTTGTTCGCACATTGCCAAGAGTCCTGGTTACCTGATATACCTGAGCCTTCTAGGACAGGGCAGTCATCCGACATAGCCACTCCGAAATCTTCTCGATACGGGTTGCTTTTCCCTGACAACACTCACTTCAGCGCTAAGGCATATGAAGAGGGCATGGAGATATATGGGCGATATCTGGCCTACGACCTTCCTTGTTTCGGTTTGGACTCCTTGTCGCAAATACTATTATTCATGAACGAAGCAACAGGACGCGAACCTATTCTTAAAGCATGGCTAAAGACACTATCTTTTCGTTTCTGCAGGAAATGGATTTGCCGGCTCCCTTCAAGCCTCTGTGATAAGGAACTTCGCCATTACAGTCGGCCACAGACAGATCAGCGATTTTGCCTCAGCAACAGTGACGAACTCGAAGACGAAGCGACCCGTGAGCATCTGGGTGGAACCAGAATCGGTAATCGGAGCTCACCTTGGAGAACCTTAGGACGTAAACATCAGCTGCCCATTTATCGACAACGAGCTCGGGGTCTGTTTGACAACGACAGACTGTATCCCGAATGCGGCAATCATTTTCCGACTCTAGAAGAGCTTGCTGGAACGAGGAAGGAACTCAAGAAGATGCTTGCGCCAAATGTTGAGCGCAGCCGAAGGCGCTCTCAGAAGTGGCAGGACTATTGGGCTTCGAGAATTCTAGAGCCTCCGGAACAACAGTGCGATGAAGGAGATGACAAGGTCTCTATAAAAGGGCACCGAGGACCTTGCGTAAGGTTCTTTGAGGCTTTGTCTAGTAAGTTGCCAATTGTGTAGTCTTATCGCAAAGGGACATGCTATCTTGTTATCTATATACCCATTTCAACCCGATTCATACTTTCAAGGAAGGCAATGAGTATATTGCCCATATGTGTTAATTTGTGTTCTTTACCTTTGTGTTGGGGCTGAAGCCTCTTCAAACCATAACCTTATGACAGAGCCCACACGGCATGTTGCAAAGCTAAATAGGCTACTCATTACAAGTCGAGCATTGCCTAAATTTGTGCTAAAGACTTCTAAAGATTGAGGAGACTCATTGTATTATTATCGCTATGTCGCTCGCGCCTATCAGCACCGAAATAACACTGAAACGGTTAACTAGAAACACTTTTACATAACTTGTTATATAAGAATTAAATACATCTTTGAATTGATCACTATATAAACACGCGGTACGAGAGTAACGCGCTTAGCGGAGGCTAGATTAGGTCGCTCGTCGATATGCTGTAATAAAAATTAAGAGCTCTTGGCTGCCTTGATGATAACATCGCTAGCCTTCTCAGCAACAATGTACAATGGTAGCGCGATATAGAAACCAGGAATCTTTGGGAAAACACTAGCATCGACAACACGGAGACCCTCTACACCTCTGACCTTGAACTCAGAGTCCAACACAGCCATAGGATCATCATCAGCACCAATAGCAGCAGTGCACGAAGCGTGATGACCCCAAGCTTCATCCTTGAGGAACTGCTTCGCCTTGTTCTCAGTGTTCGTCTGGCTTCCAGGCCAAACCTCAGGGAAGTCGCCGTCAAGAGGGATCAAGTCGTCAAATGCCTTGCGGGCGAACTCGAAGCCTTCGTAGGTAGCTTGGAGATCCTTATCGCCTTCTCCGTTGGCGTTGACGCCGGTGTCGAAGTAGTTGAAGTTAATGATGGGCATGTCGCGCGGGTCGGTTGACTTGAGAGTTACTGTACCAGCGTTGTTGCGGCTGTGAGCCTTGAGAATGATCCAGGCCCAGTGCTCGGCATCGGCGAGTGAGTCGGCGGCGTAGCCAGGGAAGTAGCCCTTGAACTTGGCTGGGGCGCCAGAGATGAGGAGATCAGGCTCATTCTCGGCAACCGAGGACTTGAGGATAATGGCAATGGCAATACCATTAGTACCATACACACCCTTAGTGATAGGTCCGAGACCCTTCTTGTACTGCTCCAAGCAAGGATCCGGCAACGTCTCAAGGAAAGTACACTTGGACGTGATGACAAAGTCACTATTAGTCTTGCCAATCACAGTGTTCTCATACCGATCCTGCATGTTGGTTCCAACACCAGGGAGATCGACCAGAACAGGAATCTTGAAAGAGTCAAGTTCCTTCTTGGGACCGATACCACTCAGCTTGAGAAGCTGAGGAGTGTTGAAGGAACCAGCTGAGATGATGACTTCGCGTTTAGCCTTGACGCTGCCGGTACCAGTGGGCTTGGCTGATCCGGAGCGAGGATCGGCGCGGTAGAGGCTTGCGCCTTGCATGTAGTTGACGCCGACGGCACGAGGTTTGGACCCGCTCTTGTCGAAGTTGATCTTGGTGACCTGTGACATGTAAGTAGTGATATGGTATAGGGGCAAGAGAACTTACAAGAGTGTTGAGCTTAATGTCAAGATGGTACTTGCGAGAGCCATCCTTGTTGACAGCCTTGGCAGTGTTGAGGATAAAGTCTCGAGGACCACCACGAACATTGTCAGTCATCGACAACGGGACCTGATAAAGTCCAGTCTTGCTAGTCTGTCCTGGTGCATTGAGATCGCGAAGCAAGACCTGACCAAGGCCTGCGACAGTGTTCAGCACAAAACCTAGAAGGCCCTTGCCCATGGCTGAAGCAGCGGAGATGATG
The DNA here is from genome assembly GCA_013755755.1 of Fusarium sp. NRRL 25184. Classification (NCBI taxonomy): domain Eukaryota; kingdom Fungi; phylum Ascomycota; class Sordariomycetes; order Hypocreales; family Nectriaceae; genus Fusarium; species Fusarium sp. NRRL 25184. The sequence continues at coordinate 46,908 of JABSSZ010000095.1, read as the reverse complement.
AGAGAGAGCAGCTTCTGATCCTCAACTACCAAGGAAAGCGAGGTGAGAGATGTACCCAGCCAGCCGCTGAAGCCATGGCCGACGATACTGCTGGGAAGATACATGTTCTTCTCGATCTTCTCAAAGTAAGAGCGCATGTTATCGGGGTTCCAAGAGTCATCACCAGTAAGGCTGGCGATATAAGACCAGTCACTGTCATGAGCGGCGATAGTGATGAGGGCATTGTGACGGGTGCATCCACCGAGAGTACCAGCGCGAGGATAAAGAACACCCAAAGGCTTCGCACCCGTAGGCGGGGTAAGTCCAACATAATAGCTACCGTCGGTCTTCTGGTACACCATCTTGGAGTCCTTCTTCTGTTGCTTGGGGTCAGGGTAGTGATTGACGAAGTAGTTCCATCTTGTGTCCTCGAACTCAGTCGACATGAGATGTAAGGCGGGAACCTTCTCAACCCAGTCATCGCCAGAGTCACCGCCAGCGTCGATGAGAAGGACTTTGAAGCCAGCGACGGCGAGGTTGGCGGCGACAGGGCCACCACCTGCACCAGAACCGACGACTACATAGTCGTATTCAACGGCGGTATCGCGTTTGCCGATGAAAGGATTATGCGACTTGGAGGAAGAGCTGTCAATGCCAATGTGAGCTTGATACAGCAGAACGAGGACTGGGGACCTACAAGGCAGAGGCTGAATCAGCCAGAACAGAAATGCAGGTAATAACGAATGACAAACGCATCCTGGCTACTCAGCGCCAAGCACTTGGAAAACCCAAAAGATTGAATAGAATGAATGGACGGCTTTCTACGGAGTAGAGCATGAAACAAGAATTCCAAATGCCGTGCCTGCCAGGTAGATAATAAAGAGGAGAAATTAGGTCCCCTGCCGCCCAAAATACAACCAAGCCCCGCCTACAAAACGATCGCCAGGAGGTTATTCCAGGAACAGAAGCAACGCATTCGGCCTTGCACATCCGGATGGAAACGTCGGTATGAAAGCGGAACTTGGGAAGTCTGATCGATTCCGCTTATCAAGGACGGGCGAAGGATTCAGTGCGTAGCTGAGTAGATTAACGGAATCCTTCTGATGCCCGAGAGGAAAAAGAAACGAAAGGTAAGCGAAGTAACTCGAGGGGGAGAAGCCCCTGGACTAAATGAATTGACAAGGCGCGAGGTCGTACTCGCGCGTTACAGTAGTAATCGCGGTGGAGATGGGTTAGGAAAGGGAAAGGAACGTGAAATGCCGTGGTTTTTTGGTTAGTGACAAGGCAACGTTGTCAGTGTAACATCGGCTAGGATGCGGAGATTCCACCTGTCATCTTGACAACTGAAACTGATGACATAATGTCTTAGACCTGTTGCATATGTATGAGTAAAATGAGACGATGCCAAAAATAACAGACTTCAGGTAATGTATTCTCATAGACTTTGGGGATCTGCCCGAGCCGCGAATGCTGATGTTCGCAATCTAGAACGATTAATATGGCCAGTTCATTACAGCAGGGCTGACCGTTGAGCTAGACTACGGGGATCAGGCATGCTGTCCCGTCTGTGCGACGGTGCCAGTTAGTGAAACATTTCCCCGGACGATCATAGCTACAAACGTACAAGCCTCAACAATAAACTCTGCTCCAATAGCCCTTTTGGTTTAGCTGTAGTCACTAGTGCATAACATAATCAACGACAAAGAAATCTCTGTTACTGTAATTGTTCTAAAATTCTAAACAGCAGGCAGCGAGGCACTAACTAACTTTTCAAGGTCACCAAATGACACAATGATCGACATCATACAGGTTCAGACGGAACAGCCGGCCTCCTATCCGGCCACGCAGTCTCCTCGTGGCCCTGCTCCCTCCCCATTTGCGTAAGTTCAATTACCGAAGAATCATCATGGTGGCGCGAGTAGCTAGTCGAGATCTCCGTTTGGATGGTGATCTGCGGCGTGTTGCCGCCCTTTCTGTCAGACTGCGGTTGCTTCGACTCCGAGATGTTGGCGTAGCTGTTCTTGCTGCGGTTCGTCGAGGCGAACACCTTGGGGAATATTATGCCGAAGAGCGCGCGGATGGCGGGCATGCAGGCGCAGATTATGCCGACGGGCACTTCGATTGTGCTCCAGTATCCGATTTCGACGTAGTCCTCTGTGTACTGTTAGAGCGGCATGTGGGAATGGTTTGGGTGACGTACGGGTTACGTTGCTGGTTGTTGCGTAGCTTGCTAGAGATTGAAGACGAACTGCACTGACAATCGTGACGCTGAAATGTTAGCGAGATGAAAGGCAGTTGGGGGGAAACTTACAAGATACCAACACTAAACATCAGCATGAGCTGTATCTTCTTCTTGAGCGACATGGACAGCCCATAAAGTTCCTTCAACGGTATGACCATGGTTCCAACATCAAGAATAATGTTCAGAATCGCGGCAAACCAGCCCTGCAGGTTAATATTGTTGCACTTGGCCTCAAATTCCTTGTCCCATGCCCTCCAAGCGCCCTCGATTGGTCTGCATTGGAAGATGGAAATGAGCTCAAACGTGATAAAGTATGCGACGTTCAGGCCGATGAAGATCCAGCATGCCAGTCGGATATTCTTGCCAGGGAAGACTTTGAGATAGAAGAGGAGGATAGAGATTTTGGTAACGGGAAGGGCTCCGAGGTAGAGGAGTTCGTCCCAGAAGAATAGCTGGTACATGTCAGTAAGACAATAGCGTAGGAGGGAGGTGGCACGCACGTAAAGAAAATCGGTGATGTCGTCAGGATGAACGTTCCATATGTCTTTGCCCAGTCCCACGCGCGATACTGTCAACCTGTCAATAGCGAACTGATACAACTGACAAGTCTGGACTTACTCTGCACAGACAAAGCATTGAGCGGTACCATGAGAGCCTATGCGATGGTGAGCTGCTAGTGTTGAACAGATGGACGGTCATACATACCACCGCAAAAAGCATGACCCAATCGTCGGATCCCCATGTTTGCTTAACGACAAAAACTCTGGCCATTACACGCAGACCAAAGCCGATGAGGCCCAGAATAAGAAAGACGATACCGATAACCCATACCAGCGTTGTACGATCGCGAGATGGCGCGTGGCAAGTATGTTTGGAGTAGCTCTGAACCACTAAACACTCAATCAGCAACTAGGACGCCATGGGACAGCCGAGCAGCAGACTTACATAGACTCTCCCTCACCGTACAATTCGCCGCAACACAAGCCGAGATCTTCTCATTAAGCTCGACATTTGTACAAATACACGTAACGTTCAGACCACAAGGCGACTTGATGGCTTCACTCTGAATACAGATGGCCTACGCACGAAGTTAGCCATGCATATCGTCGACGGTGGAAAAAGCTTCACCTACACCACAAGTTGGAGGCTCTTCGGGCGCCGCGGCGGCCGATACACCAAGCTGAAATAAAGCCAGCACTAGTGCCAGCGAACCAAGGACCTTCATTGCCGCCGGATCAAAAAGACCATAAACGGTTTGGGCAGGTTGAAGAATGGCAGAAGAAGAAGAGAGCAGATGTTTTCGTCGGAAACGCCGGCCTTCAAATCAGCTTAAAACATCGACGTGCAGTAGAGGAAACGACATGTTAAAAAACAGATGATGAGGAATTGTTTCGGTACAGGATATCCTTGTTTCGAGGAGAGCCAAAGAGCCGGTTCTGCTATCATTGTGGTGTTATGTTGCTCTAACCGATGGTACTCTGCTCCATAGAGCAGCTCGCAAGCTAGTCGGCAATCTCAACATGTACGACCCAGCGAGTAACTCAAGTCACTGGAGCAAAATGCAACTAGCGAAGAGGAAAAACTAGCTCTGGAATGTTACACTGCCAGCATGAGTTTTTGCTTTTGCTGAGCAGGGGGATGCTGGGTGATCAACAGACCGATAATTTGGCGGGGGTAGGGTATCCTTGCGTTGTCTAAAAGGTTGACCCTGGTGAATGATTGAGCAAGTTCCACTGGTTCCTTTCCGCCGGGAAAATGCCAAGTTCGCTTGCGTGATGTGATTCCCAGCGATTTGGGTCATTCTGTCAAAATTGACCTGCGTGCCGCACATACATCTGCTAGACAATTTACTAACTTGTGTTTTGCTTCGCACAGACTAAATTGCTTGAGCACTTTGCATAGACCATCCAAGACACAAATATCATGCGTTATTTTAGCTTTCAACCACAAATCGGCACTTTACAAAAGACTTATCCCCATTCATAAACCAGCGTCACATCGGGGAACTCAAAACCAGAAAACGTGAAACAGCCAACCAACGCCCTTTAGGCAAAGTCTCTCTTCAACGGCACCGTTTCCCCAATTCGACCTAAGTGATGTTTCAACAACAATTACCGAAAGTGGCTCACTTTTCCACCTACCGGCATGCTTGTCCCGGTTCCGTGGTTTGCGGCTAAGGCGGACATGCAGGTTGTCAGGAGAGGGGGAGTAGATCTTAATCTTGACGGGCCGGAATATGATTGCGCAATAAGGGTAGATAGTGAAGAAGCTAACTGGCCAAGCATATCGTATGTTTTTCCAATCGTCTCGGCATTTTTTACTTTCTTCACACTCTTTTTGTTACACTCATTTACTAGCTGGCTACTCACCATGCAGTGGCATTATTTTCTTTCCTTTTTTCTCTGCCTTAACGTGTATGGCTTCCCATCATACCTCGAGGGTCCTGTTGGAAAGGTTGTTTCTGCGAGACTCTCGGGGAAAGTGGAAGATGCAGTTCGATCCTATGATAAGAGACGTTCGCTTGGTCTCGCGAGCAAGCCCATCAAGGTGACTGGCGAGCACGAATTCATCCCACCCAACTTTGAGAAGGGTGATCAACGAGGTCCTTGTCCTGGTCTTAACGCGTTGGCGAACCATGGGTATATCAGCCGCAAGGGCGTTACAAGCCTCGTCGAGGTAGCGGGTGCTATCAACCAAGTCTATGGAATGGGAGTAGACTTGGCTACCATCTTAGCGACGATGGGTACAGTCTTTGTCGGAAACCCTCTATCCCTCAATCCAGGCTTCTCTATCGGCAGCACCGCCAGTGGCGCGCAGAATATTCTGGGTAACATCATCGGACTCTTGGGAACACCACGAGGTCTGAATGGTTCACACAACATTATTGAAGGTGATTCGTCCAACACACGGGATGACTTGTACGTCACTGGCGATGCATCCACCATGGACATGAAGCTGTTTCAGTCGCTTTACGACATGGCTTCTGAGGAGGGTACCTATGACTTTGACGCTTTTGCAATGCGAGCCAAGCTTCGATTTCATGAGACTGTTGCTACGAATCCCAACTTTTACTACGGGCCGTTCACGGGGATGATTGCGCGAAATGCGGGATATTTCTTCGCTTGTCGGTTGCTTTCGAACCATACTGTTGGAAGCACTGAGGACATCATGGGCAAGTGAGCTACCCAAGACATATGATCAAGCTGCTGACAGTTGATAGACCGTGAAACGCTGAAGAGCTTCTTTGCTGTTCACGAGAAAGATGGAAAGCTTGTCTACAAACGAGGCTGGGAGAGAATCCCCGAGAACTGGTACCGTAGATCAGTTGATTATGGTCTCATCGGCCTGAACTTGGATCTTCTCAACCTGATTACCAAGTACCCTGAGCTCGGAAGGTTAGTCTTCACTACCGAAGCTGGGAACCACGTGCTAACCAGTATAGCATCGGGGGCAACATGGGAGAAATCAACAGCTACGCTGGCGTCGACGTAAGCAACATCACAGGTGGAGTTCTCAATCTCACCAAGCTTCTCGAGGGCAATAACCTGCTTTGCTTCGTCTTTGAGATTGTCAAGACCGTTGCGCCAAACTCTTTATCGACTATCTTCTCCATCATCGCGACACCTCTCGAGCTCATTACTGATACTCTCGGATCTGCACTCTTGAACCTCGCTTGCCCGGCCTTCAAGGACTTGACTGTTGGTGGACAAGACTTTGAGGATGGAATCAAGGATAAGTTCCCTGGTGCCAGCCTGGGTTCTTCTGTTATCTAATCTTTAATCATTCTATCCCTCGCCAGTCTAGCTCTACATTCACAGATTCCTCTTACATAATACTATTAAAAAGGTTCATCACATCTATACCATACAGCGGATCACTTCCACTGTCCCAAAGACTTTCTATCGGTGCATAGATAGGATCCATCAGCGACATAGAGCTTAGTACTGTAGCTTGTGACATATCGAACTGTGTCTGTTAGCGCTAGAATAGATGGTGCTGGGAGACTCTTACATGTTGCAGACTTTGGTTCCCTTCTGGTACCAACACAGATCCACAAGTCTCTTCCACTGATCCATCGTGATTTCCTGTAGGAAGCATATTTTGGCCTGCCTTGAGTGAGTCCTGGTTATCGTACTGATTGATGTACTCGCGTGCTATGTATGCAAACTCGCTGATAAGCGAGCCAGGCAACGTTCCTCCACTCGCAAACTCAATGCGGCTGAAATAACCCCCCGCGATATTCAGTAGAGCAAGATTGCTTCTTGTGTCTGGAGACTTGGGGTTGCTGATGACGTGGTCAAAAAGAACAAAGAGAGCACACAATGGGATAGCTGCAATGATCCTGAAAATTAATTAGCATATAGGGTGGTTACGCCTCTCGGCGAGACTGACCATAGTGGTGTTGATGGCTCGACGTCAACGTATGTAACAATCTCAAGTACGGAGCGGGAAACCTCTATGAGCTGATCGTTGTGTTTCTTGTCCAATCCGCTACCCTGATAGCTGTCAATCTGCAGCCTACTCCGGAGTAAGATGAGTTTGAGGCTGTAGTAGAGATAGTTGATCCAAATTCCAATTGTACCATGCACCGGCCTCCGGAGCAAATTGAACTGCAACGGATGACCCGGGCGAAGTTCCTCGGCAATGGATGCTCTCCACAGTTCAAGGTCCCGGAGAAGTTGATCAATCGTCATCAGAAAGTACTGTGATCCTCTGTGGCAGACCCCAGGGCAGAACAGGGTGTTCATCGCTCGTGACAAAAGACGGCTCTGCTGAGCGAGTATGTGCATCCAATTCAGATCTCCAAGGTGAGACTCGGGTATGTGAGGTACAGGCACAATGATATTGGCGTCGATTATGGCCTGTGAAAGTGAGCTGGCTGGAGAAACAAGAGAATCATGAGATGACCTACCGAAGGGCGGCCAAAGTGGAAGCTCATTATCTTCTCTATTATGTAAATAACCCAAAATACCCTGTAGAACGCCTTCGCACAGGGGCCTTTACAAAGAGAAGGAGCCAGATCCTGAGCCATGCGAGCCATCTCCGTGATGATCCTATGCTCAATGGATATACATGTTACACTGAGACAGTAAACGGCAACAGTTGCCATGGCTTGGAGAGCAACCAGTGAGTTCTTAGCCTTGGGGAGATCGGGCAACTTGGCTAATGCGACGGAGAGCAATTCCCATGCTTTTCCCTTCCCAGGCTCAAAGCTCCCACCGCCATCATGCAGACTACCGAGGGCGAGCACGGAGTGATATAAAGTAGAGAAAGCTGTATCGTTGATGAGAATTGTGTTGAAGTTAGGGCTTGCAATAGTGGCGTCGAAAGTCTCCCGATCTAGGTGAGGAAAGAGAGGATGGACTTGTTCATAGTATACTGCAGTGAATTAGTTCAGCTTGATTCACCTCATATCAGCGTAGATGACCTACTAGCTACGTATTTTGCAGCAGATGAATAGTCCAATGATGAAAGGCCCAGCTCAGGTAGATGCTCAGGCGAGGTGCGGGTGGTTATCTTAACCTTGCTGTTGATGAGCGAGGACATTCGCCGGATAAGGTCGTTGACTTTATTATTTTGAAGCTTGGCAGATAGTGTCTCGAGTCTACTGTCGGAGAAGAACGTGACGCTATGAGTGCCGTCTGCAGAGGGTAAGTGAGAGCTGCGTGCCGGGAGGGATCGAGAGACATACTCAGAAGGCCGATGCCCTGTTGAGAAGTTAGTATTAAACGTTGTCTTCAGAAATGTTGCGCACTTTTAGGGGGAATCGTTCATCAGCATTTGGAACGTCTGTTGACGATGACCCGAACAAGATGCGATCTATGAAGAGGTCATTTGGTACAGGATGAAAGGCCGCGTCTTGCTCCAGATTTGCAAAGGTCTTGTTGGATTAGCGCCCGAGATGGAAGAAGAGGATCCAGCGAGATATACCGTAAGGTTCTGCCCAGAAGGGCTGTCATCTTTGACTTTGATGCTTGAAGACGCATTGCCGGTAGCAACCAATAGATCTCGGTTCACTAGCATGTATCAGAAATTATGAGAAGACAGAATGAATGAGATCACGTACCATTCTTCCGAAGTGGTATTTTGCGCGTCCCGAATCGACAAGTCGCGCCTCGGATCTATGCACGTCAATCTCAGTACCACTCTGTAGCGGCTGATATCCACTCACAATACAACTTTGGCACGGCGGAGGGTAACCTGCATAATCAGCCTCAAGCTCTACTTCCAAGCCCACGTCATTACTCACCGGAACAGCGGATCTTTCTAGCCTTGCAAGAGTCGCACGCTTTGGAGGTAAGGGTGCTTCGGAGTCGACGTTCGGAAAGAGGCGGAGTCTGCCGCATTTTGGAAGAGTCCGATACTGATTTGAGATGAAGAAGAGGTAATGACGGAGGAAAGACACGGCGTTGAGGAAGTTTAAGGGATAAAGATGAGGTTGATGTTTCGGCGCCGACTTTCCTTGTTGAGTTTAGCTAGAGGGAGAAGTGGAGTAGATTGTATCTGGTTCAGGTTAGTGCCGGGATTTGAACGGAGTTGCATGTGAAGAGATCGGGACCTGAAGATTTTGAACGGCGTTGAGATATCGTTATGCATACAACGTATTGAGTATGGCTTAGAATAGATGGACTGGCGTTTCGGAAATTGCACGAATCTAGGCTCATGATGACGTTCTTTACAGCCGATCCCGTCGACTTTTTATATAAACCATGACAGCATCTTCTTTTGCATCTGACAGCAAACAGAAGCGCAATTCATTCGTTTAAGCTGATATTCTCTTGTTACTAACTCAAAATGCAAGCAATCGCGCCCCCCTCTTCGCCCCAGGACACTGAGGCCGAGACAACCGTCGAAGACTCCGCCGAGCCCGTCCTCCAACTCGCCCGAACATTTTCTCTAACTCGTACATTCTCTGCTCTCTCAACCAATATCAACCCGTTCCTTGCCCAAGACTCCCACCTTGATCCGAAATCCCCAGAATTTCAGCCAGAGTCCTGGGTCAAAGCTCTTCTCCACGCTTTCTCGAAAGATCCTAGCAAACATCCGCGGTATACAGCTGGTGTATCCTGGCGAAATCTTAGTGTGCACGGGTTCAGCGATCCAACCGAGTTCCAGAAAGATGTCGTCAATGTTATTTGGAGAAGCCCCCTTGCTGCGCTTCATTGGTTTGCCAAGAGGAAGCAGAAGGTCAAAATTATTTCAGAGTTTGATGGCCTTGTTAAGAGCGGAGAGTTGCTTCTTGTGCTAGGTCGTCCGGGGAGGTATGTCATCAACGATTGCAACCACTGTTGTGATTCTAACATATTGATACAGTGGTGTTTCTACTCTGCTCAAAACCATCTCTGGGCATACCCACGGACTGCATCTCGACGACTCATCCGAGTTCAACTACCAAGGTACCCTCCCCCATTCATCCTATCTCACACCGTCTAACCATCCAGGCATCCCCTGGGATCTCATGCACAGAAACTTCAGAGGAGAAGTAATCTACCAAGCTGAAACAGACATCCACTTTCCCCAACTCACCGTCGGCGACACGCTTCTCTTCGCCGCCCTCGCCCGTACGCCCCAACACATCATCGCCAACGTATCCCGCCACGTCTACGCCGAACACATGCGAGATGCAGTCATGGCCATGTTTGGTATCTCCAACACGATCAACACCAAGGTCGGCGATGACTTTGTCAGAGGTGTAAGTGGCGGTGAGAGAAAGCGGGTTAGTATCGCAGAGGCGATTCTGAACCAGAGTGCCATTCAGTGTTGGGATAATAGCACGAGAGGGTTGGATAGTGCCACGGCGTTGGAGTTTGTTAGGAAGTTGAGACTTGGTACGAAGCTTGGTGGTGCTAGTGCGGTTGTTGCGATGTATCAGGCCAGTCAGGCAGCGTACGATGTGAGTATCCCCCCAAGTCCCCTCTCACACTTATAACTGTTAACGCTGTCTTAGGAATTCGATAAAGTCCTCCTCCTGTACGAAGGCCGCCAGATCTTCTTCGGCCCAACGAACGAAGCGACAGCATACTTTACCGCCATGGGCTTCGAGTGTCCTCCCCGACAAACAGCCGCCGACTTCTTAACGTCACTCACAAACCCCGACGAACGCATCGTCAGACCTGGTTTCGAGAATAAAGTCCCTCGCAGTCCCGATGAATTCGCCGATGAGTGGAGAATGAGCAAGCATAGGGCTTCACTTTTAAGTGATATCGCTGCGTTTGAGATTCAGTATCCCCTCGATGGGAAACAAGTTGAGACACTGAAGGGCATCAGAAGAGCTCAAAAGGCCAGGTTCACGTCCGTCACCTTCTATCACTAACATGTTTAAATACTGACCTATTTTTTAGATCTGACAAGAGCCCTTTTACAATCTCGATCCCAATGCAGATCCGTTTATGTATTGGTCGAGGTTTTAAGAGACTTCTCGGTGACAAGACCTTTTTCGTCGTCACTATTGCTGTCAACTTTATCATGTCACTTGTTCTTGGTAGTGTCTACTTCGACTTGCCCAGTACGGCTGAGGATATGAACCGACGAGCCTCGGTGATTTTCTTCGCCATCCTTTTCAATGGCATGAGCAGTGCTCTGGAAGTATGTTGAGTACTTCGCCATGGGCTTGTTCTTACTAACTGCTGTGTAGATCCTCGCTCTGTATGTCCAGCGACCGATCGTCGAGAAACACGCGCGATACGCTTTATATCGACCCCTTTCCGAGTCTGTCTCTTCCATCGTCTGTGATTTACCGTCCAAGATCATCTCGACTCTGGCCTTCAACATTCCGCTCTACTTCATGGTGCACCTCCGTCGCGACGCCTCAGCCTTCTTCACTTTTCTCCTCTTCGGCTTTACCACTACGATGACAATGTCGATGATCCTTCGCACCATCGCCCAGTCCTCCAAGACGGTCCATCAAGCTCTCGTTCCTGCTGCCATCTTCATCATCGGCTTGGTCATCTACGCTGGCTTCGTCCTCCCGATTCGAAGCATGAAGGGCTGGCTTAGATGGATCAACTACGTCAACCCAATCGCTTACGCTTACGAATCTCTGGTCGCGAATGAATTCTCGGGCAGGTCGTTTGGATGTCAGACAATGATACCCTCGGGCCCTGGGTACGAGAATATCGAGCCGATGCAGCGGACCTGTTTTGTTGCTGGTGCCCTGCCAGGTCGTGATTTCATTGACGGTGACTTCTTTATTGGGACTGTTTACAAGTACCAGTACTCACACCTTTGGAGGTATGTTATGAAATTTGTCCTTTAGACGCCGCTAACCAGGTCAGGAATTACGGCATCCTCATTGCTTTCATCATCTTCTTTACCTTCACTTATCTCTTTTCGGCGGAGTACTTCTCATCCGAAGCTTCCAAGGGCGAGATCCTGGTATTCCGTAAGGTTCAGAAGTCTCAGCACCCAGAGAAGTCAGACGAAGAAGCCGTCACGTCCGAATTCCAGCCTCCGCGAGCGACGGGCGATGATACGGTCCTTCCAACGACTGAGAAGCCACCAAGTTCTTCTACCTTTTGCTGGAGGAATCTCTGCTATGATGTCAAGGTCAAGGGCGAGACGCGCCGCATTCTCTCAGACGTTAATGGTTGGGTTCAGCCAGGAAAGCTAACTGCTTTGATGGTAGGTGGTTTGCACTTAGCAAAGACATCGGCTAACATTCCTAGGGTGCTACCGGAGCCGGCAAGACCACGCTTCTCGATGTTTTAGCTGATCGCGTCACCATGGGAGTTATCACAGGTGACATCCTTGTGAATGGCCTACCGCGCGGCAAGTCTTTCCAGAGAACCACCGGATACGTACAGCAGCAGGATATTCACCTCGAGACCTCTACCGTGAGAGAGGCGCTTCGATTCAGCGCAGTCCTCCGGCAACCGTCTTCTGTTTGTATGCAAGACAAGATAGATTACGTTGAAGAGGTGATCAGTCTGTTGGAGATGGGTCCATATGCAGATGCGGTCATCGGAGTTCCGGGTAAAGGTATGTCTTTCTGCTCTATAGCTGTTGCATGCGACTAACAAATCAGGCCTTAACGTAGAGCAAAGGAAGCGCCTCTCCATCGGTGTCGAGCTAGTCGCCAAACCCGAAGCCCTTATCTTTCTTGACGAACCAACCTCTGGGCTCGACAGTCAAACAGCATGGGCAATCGTGTCTCTCCTCAAGAAGCTCGCAGGCCACGGCCTAGCTATCCTGTGCACCATCCACCAACCATCCGGCATCATCTTTCAGCAATTCGACCGACTTTTACTTCTGGCCAAGGGTGGCAGGACTGTTTACTTTGGCGACATCGGTGAGAATGCCACTGCCTTGACGGGATACTTTGAGAGACATGATGCTGTTCATTGCCGACCGGAGGAGAATCCTGCTGAGTGGATGCTTCACGTTATTGGCGCTGCACCGGGTGCGCATACAGATCGTGACTGGGTCGAGACCTGGAAGGCGAGCTCTGAGTTCGACAGTGTTCAGAAGGAGCTTGACAACCTGGCCCAGTCGAGACCTGTCACTAGCGAAGCACACGCACATGATACCGCTTACGCTGCTTCGGTCTCACAGCAGTTCCTGGCTTGCACTCAGCGCGTTGCCCAGCAATACTGGCGAACGCCGACCTACATCTACTCCAAGCTTTCCCTTTGTTTCATCACGGTAAGTCAGCTACTACCCTTTACTCAAATCTTCTAAAATCTTCTAATATTTGCTAATATATCTCAGAGTCTTTTTATTGGCCTCTCCTTCCAAAACTCTCCACTGTCCCTTCAAGGTCTCCAGAACCAACTCTTCTCGATCTTCATGCTCCTCGTAATCTTTGCATTCCTACTTTACCAAACCATGCCCGGCTTCGTCACCCAACGCACCCTCTACGAAGGTCGCGAAAGGTCTTCAAAGACGTATGCTTGGTATAACCTCATTCTCGCCAACACAGTCGTCGAAATGGCTTGGAATTCTGTGGCATCTTTGGCGATTTACTTCCCCTTCTACTTCCTCGTTGGTATGTACGAGAATGGTCGCATCACAGATACGCAGCACGAACGAGGTGCCTTCATGTTCCTCCTGACGTGGGCGTTTATGGTGTATGAGGGAACGTTTGCGCATATGTCTGTTGCTGGGGCACCGACTGCTGAGGTTGGAGCGACCCTTGGGTTGTTCCTATTCATGATGTCTCTTGTGTTCTGCGGGTAAGTCACTTATTTCCATGATCCTTTAGGTCTTCTAACATTTGCGCAGCGTTCTTGTCCCATATTCAAGCCTCCCTGGATTCTGGACTTTTATGTACCGCGTTTCACCCTTGACATACCTCATCGGTGCCATGATCTCGAATGGAGTCGGCAAGCAAGAGGTAACCTGCTCAGAAATCGAGTTTCTCCAGTTCCAAACTCCAGCGAATCTCACTTGTGGCGAGTATGTCGGACAGTTCGTTCAGGCGGTAGGAGGCGCTCTATCGAACCCGGGATCGAACCAGACTTGCCTCTTCTGCCCGATTTCGTCAACTGACACCTACCTTGGATCTCTGAGTATTCTCTACAGTGAGAGATGGAGAAACTTTGGCCTCCTGTGGGCCTTTATTGTCTTTGATGTCATCGCAGCGTTAGTAGCATATTGGTTGATCAGGGTCCCCAAGAAGGGAACGCAATTGTTGTTTTGGAAGAAGTAGACTTTTTCAGTTCTAAGTTACCAGGTTCTCTGTGGTGATATAAGCTCTCAGCCTTAGGTAGATTTAGTATAGTGTAGTATAGATTTAGAGGACCTTGGATTAAATATATTCAGCACCTTCATTTACTATCAGAAGTCCTCTTGCGCCCCAGGGCCTGCCTAAGATTTAAAGAACAGAAGCAAAGCAGTTGGCAATAAAGACTCTGTCGCCAGCTTCAGCATTGCAATCCGCATCAGTGAGAGCAGCACCCTCCGGGAGTAATTCACAAGTACGTGACTCGATATCAGGGTTCCCTCCGAGTTCCTCACAACGACCACTGAGCCTGAACGCGCGCAGGGGAAGCCGGCCAGCAGCAACGTCGTCATCATTAGTAATGCAGAAGCAGTCGATAGCCATGACGGTGCTGTATTTGGCACGAGTCAGTAAATAAGAATAGAGGTAGATAAGGGAGGGAGAGACCTACCTGATGGAAGAGAGAAGGGCGATGGTGAAGAACTTCATTTTGATGATTTTGCTAAGACCTGCTTAACGTTGTGAAAATAGACTGTTATTCTGTTAGACTTTTATGAGATGAGTTTAGTGTATTAGGTGTTTACCTTGAGTTGCGGTTATCGAAACCTGGAGGGGGGAAAGACTGATCTGATAAAGAAGTTGATGAGGAACTATTGATGATGCTGCTATTGAGATGTTCTAGTCGAGGAATGAAGCACCTCTTATAGTCAGCCCAAGCCGATGATATAGTTAACCATTTGAATTACCCAGTAGTCCAAACATAGTAGAAATAGGGCTTCGGTTCATCGGGGGAGTCTTTGCAAGTCTGAAACCAATCGAGGCGAGTCATTCAAAGCTTATTTTCTCTACTGTTCCATGTTGTCGCAGTTCTGACTTAAGTCATCTCAACATCATCATGGCATGGTTCCATGCAGGGGACGACTTACGATTCTATTACATTCCTAAAAAAAGAATCCAAGTCGCAAATATTATTGAGGCTAAATTGTTCTGAAACTCCCACTATGCTATAGGCTCGGAAGTCATAAAATCCGAGACGGTGTCACCTTTGCCTCAGAAAAACTTTATTCACTGCCAAGGACTTACCAACCTACAGTTGAAGCCAGGACAATAAGCCTGAATCGGTCCAAGGCTTCTCAATTGGATAGAAGAAGGGGAATATGAGTCTACGCAGGACTATTTGAATGCATGTTTGGTTCTACGAGAAGTTCAATGCTTACGTCGCTTTCTTCCGATGACTGGTAGTCTCAATCATTCATTTCACGCCATACGTCAAGGCAGTTCAATTCGTTACTTTGCCAAAAGCACCAGAGGTGTGACAACAAATTGATAATTATATTTACTGATATGTAGTCGGATCTCGGTAGAAAGCGCTGTCATTGCATAAGTCTCTAGATCATCTGGGTTAGCATCGCCAACATGAGGGGTAATCTGCCAAGATCCCTGAAACCAATCCTTGGCGAATATGAAGGAATAGCAGTCTTACGAAACCAGACTTCCCAATCTGATATTTAAAGTTCATATGAGACTGCAGTGCCGTTCGTTTCACATCGATGCATAATTGTAAGCTTAACCTGCGTCAGCCCAATTAGGTTAATAAAACCGCTGTCAAAAGTTCATACACAATTGACTTACTGCATTCGCTCAACATATTCTACGCGTGTGTTAGAGACTCTGAAGAGTCTGATTTCATAGTAAACCTTAATTTTAAAATCAGACCATTTTCTTAGAGCGTTGATACGGGTGAAGGAGAATCCGGGCCTCAGAATGTTCAAGATCTGATCAGAAGGCGCGAGGTTGGAATATCTCATGACTCGCCAGTCTGACTCCTGGATGCTTTGGGAATAGTTATTTTTCCTACTGTTCATGCGCTAGAGATAGAGTTCTTGACATGCTTGTCCAATGATTGTCTGTCTATGGCTGTAGCAACTGGTTTCTGTATAAAGAGCAATCCTATTACCATCATTAACCCAACATCCTCTCAACATCACAACATCAACAATTCCTCCTCCTCACTTCATATTCCATTCTCTCCAAAACAAGCTGGTCTTGAACATTTCCATATAAGTATGTCTTCACAAAATACCCCTCTTAAAACAAGACTAATCTCCCTCAGCATCTCATCATGAAGGCCTCAATCATCATCACCACCATCCTCACCACCGCCGCCTGGGCCGGCACCCTGCCCACTAAGCGCCAAAACTCCGCCGCCAACGAGGCTGCCCTCCAGCAAGCCCGCGAAGACTCCGCCGCAGCCATCGAGCGCGGCCAGGGCCGTGGACGACTCCTTCTCGACGAGGGGAACTGCAGCGAGGCTTGTAACCGATGTCGTGCTTCCGCGACTACTACCGCTGTCGCTGAGGTCTTTGCTTGCGGCACGGCTGCTGTTGCTATTGATGTCTTGACCGCTGGTATTGCCACGTTTCTTGAAGCTGCTGGGTTTGTGGCTTGTGAGGCTGCCGTTATTGCTAAGTTGAATGAGAACGAGGAGACTTGTCTTAAGGAGGAGTAAATGAGAACAAGAATAAGATTTATCGGTCGGTTGGGTTTGGACTCGGAAAAGGGTTATGGTAGAGTTGTAGCCGTGTAGTTGTCAGCCACCAGGATTCGATGTCTACAATACATCCCAATGCTCAATCGTTATTCTACAACCCCAGCTCGCTAAAATCCCCATGAATAGCGATAAAATCTTTCCAGAACTCCCGCGATCATGCTGACCCTTCCCCAGCCGAAAAGATTATCACCAGAGGCTCCTCCCGCCCAATCCACCACTCATGATCAATCTCACACAGCTCAGGGTCCACCCACGGAATGCCCCTCGGAATCTGTCCCTTTCTATCCCGCATAAACGCTTCTACATCACGACATCTATACATCATGGTCCTCGTATATCTCTTTCTCGTTTCGTACGTGCACTCGCCGTTTTCACTTTCAGGATCACTCGCCCAGACGTGGCTGAATCTCTTCTCCTCTGGTATACAAGCGGGACTTTGATCCAGTGTATGTCCCAAATGAAGCGATTCCTTGTCGAAAGTCCCTTCTTCGGCGTTGATGATGGCTGCTACCAAGGATCCTTCCGTCTCAGCGCACCACGGACCTTCCTTTCCGCTTTTCAGTATGAGACTCAAAGCTTTCCGTCGCCAGAATGGGCTTCTGTATTTCTTTGCTGTGAAATACAATGGGTGAATTATGCCCATTTCCGGCACGAAAGATGGCAGCTTGTCTGAGGCTTTTTGTCTTGGTACACCTTGGAGGCTTTTGCTCAATAACAAGGCCCCAATCGATGTGATGATTTCTTCAAACTCCGGGCCGTAGCAGTCGTAGGCTGTCTCACGTGGCTCGAGAATAGTGGCGGTGTTGACGAGGGCAGCGAGACATTGGGAGCGGAGAACGATGAGCGATTCGTGTGATTCGGTGTCTGAAGAAGATGGAATCTCGTTGAGTGAAAGCCACTGCTTCAAGTTGGCGAGCTGTCGGCCCTGTTCTATAAGCAATTCGGGTGGGATCGTTCGGCGACTATTGTACTTGTATCGAAAGGCTTTAGCAGTGAAATGGTAGCTCGAGTGCAAAATCTCAAACAGAGAGCCATCTGGTGGATATGATTGTAGTATCTCACCCATGGCAAATGGTTTCATGGGAAGGTTTGGGGGATGGGATACGGCGTATGTAGCGACATGGAGGTCAAGCTTTTTCAAGAGCAACACAAGACTATCGGTATCAACCTCTGCAAGAAGCTTTTCATCACTCAGTGACATCATGAGGGAGAAAGTACCCTGGAGATGCACAAGGGCTTTGTTAAGTCTCTGCTGCAAAGCCTCGACAAACCCAAGGAACAGACAGGCAACGACGCATGGAATAGGACCATTAGGTAAGGTGACAAGGTCTTGCTGCACCATTCTCAAGGCCTGTGAGTAACGCTTGGCGGTTTCAAAGCCAGGGCGTGGAGATGTGCCTCTGAGGACATATTCGCTGTATGATGTACCGAAGGCTTCGATGGCGGCGCGTACTGAGGGGATAGATTGGGCGAGTTGGGGGACGGTACGGGACCAGAATATCTGCTCAACGTTGTTCCTTGCGCGACGAGGGCTTTGTACCAAGACTGTACAACCAAGGTCGACGAAGGGACTCGAAAAGGAGTATGGGTTGAAAGCGAGGGATCTCAAAGTTGAAATGACTGCTGCAGGCGATGGCGATGAGGAGTCAGAGGGCGAAGAAGAGGCGGATACGAGGGATAAAGTCGTTGATATAGCGCTATCCGAGTCTTGGTATGCACCTGGGGGATACCCTTGGCATTCTCGCTTCGAAATCAAGCAGCGTCGACAAGCCGGCTTTCCCTCATCGCACTTGATTCGTCGAGCCCTGAACGAGTCAATATCGCATCAGCAACAAGAAAAACACGTGTCATACTTGCACGTGAAACAGCCAAACTTGGACTGCTTAACATTGGTTCTCGTTCTCTTCGGTTTAGTCGCCTCTACCATCTTGGCTTGCTGAAGACCGAGAAGACAGAAATGCAAAGACCGAAGGGTAAGATTATAACAACCGTTCAGCAAATCAGCCCCGTCGCCACGAGGTTGACAGGGAGTCGTGACAGCCGAAACGATGCTAGCGCAAACTCAAAGACCGAGCGATCAATGGGGCAGAGTTGAGTGTAGACCAATTAGAATTAGCCCGGCTTACGATGGTCAAAGAGGCTGAGGCAAAGACCGAGGTGAAAGGATTCTCTTCAATCTGGTGCCTGAGCCATTGACCAATGAGATGGATAATTAAAAGTGTCAGAGCTAGAGAGGGCACGTAATCTTTTATCGTATGCTTAATTTTGGTGACGCGTTTCAGATCCTCAGACCATGATGAGATTGCTTCTTTTCTCGACGCTCGGTCTTTTGACCAATCAGAGACGGGGGCTATTGTTAGACATTTCGTGTCAAACACCGAGATGTAATAATTTTCGCAAAAGGGCGCAGTAGAGAGAGGAAAAGGGTTGATACATAAGCAAGCGCTGAGATGTCAATCGACGAAATGCTCAATTCCTATTCAACACAATTTCTTTCGTTATCTCCTTCTATCATATCCAAATCTCTTCAACAATAATATTACTTCTCACCATGTCAGACCCACTCATTTGCACTCACCTCTCCAAAGAGTGCCCTGTCGAATACACCACCTACGGCTATCGTCCTAATCTCGGCGGCAACATTTTCTTGGCCGCCGTTTTCGGCATCGCATTTTTTGCCAACATCGTCCTCGGACTTCGTTTCCGCATCCGCGCTTATGCGATCGTTCTCAGTCTGGGCTGCTTAGCCCAACTCTTGGGCTATATCGGACGCGTTGGCATGTACTTTAACCCATTCGACCCGATCCCCTTCCAGGCTCAAATCTGCTGTCTTATTATCGGCCCTGCCTTCAACAGCGCGGCTGTATATCTCATGCTCAAGCATATCGTCGCGCTCTTTGGTGCCAAGTTTTCTATACTGAAGCCAAAGTGGTATACAATCATCTTCATCACAGCAGATGTTGTATCGCTGGTTTTGCAAGCTGTTGGCGGTGGAATCACTGCGACGTCTGATTTCGTCACGGATAGAGATAGGATCGAAATGGGCAACAATATCATGATGGCGGGTATTGCCTTTCAGGTGGTGACG
This sequence comes from Fusarium sp. NRRL 25184, assembly GCA_013755755.1. Taxonomy (NCBI): domain Eukaryota; kingdom Fungi; phylum Ascomycota; class Sordariomycetes; order Hypocreales; family Nectriaceae; genus Fusarium; species Fusarium sp. NRRL 25184. The sequence goes on along the minus strand of JABSSZ010000095.1, from coordinate 27,389 downwards.
CTATCGATATTCGCGATACTGGCGTCTTTGTTCTGCTTCAAAAGAATGCGAGCTCTTACTACGAATCCTCTTGAGGGCAATTCCCTCCAGGCTTGGCGAACTCTTCGATTTCGGTTATTCCTGGGTGGACTTACGATTGCGTTTATGGCGATTTATATCCGCTGCGTGTATCGCATTGCGGAGATGCGAGGCGGTTGGGGCAATAAGTTGATGAAAGAGGAAATTCCTTTCATCATTTTTGAGTCGGTGTGAGTACTGCCTTGAACTAGACTATGGTCAAACGAATTGCTAATAACATGGATGAAGCATGATCCTCAGTGCAACTTTGTCGCAGACCATTCTACATCCTGGATATTTCTTCCCGTGGTTTATCGATCAGAACCCCAAGCTTGGTAAGATATGTCAAAGAGCAAGTTGAGCGGCGAAACTAACAACCTCCAGATGCCGAAAGCTCGTATACGGAACTGTATGTTGTCCCTGACTCACGAATGGGATTCGAGGGGTCGAAATGACCGGCTGGAGAAGCACGAGTGATAAATATGTAAGGAATTAGAGGGCTTCATTCAGTTGAATATACAACGAGTTGTAAAGGCGCGATTGGGTGGAGTGGGGTGATATCATCCGGGAAGAGAATTACCAGTTCATAGAAAATTTAGATTTCCTTTGTAACAAATGTTAACTTTCTTTGCGATTAATAATAATCCTCTTCGTACTTAACAATGTACCTCAGACAATATCTACATCAATCATGTAACTCGAATTTTTCGGGGGGCTAATTTTAAACGGTGTAGGCCTATAAGACCAAGATACCCGCAATGCCTCTTCACTTTGGTCTTGCGGTAGTCTCAAGAACCAGAAGGGGAGAGAAGCTTTGCAAACAGGAGACAACAAGATTTGAGGAGCATTAGCGGCCTACGGAGATCTCGGAAGGTCAATGCAGCTTTGATTGGTCACCGTCGATGGCTGGGATGACCTGAGTTGTGATCTGATGCGCCAAGCTGCAAGGATCAGTACTCTCCTCCACCATTGATGAAAATCATCTACCCACAGATGAAGTCCATCCCGACTGCAATACTGAGCCTCGCCGATTCAACTCAAGGTACCTGTCCGGAGTGAACCCAGTTTAAACTCCTCTTGAAAGGATCATTTAGCACGCTTGTGAGTAGATGAGGGGAAACGCAGTCCGATAATCTCACCAATGACGCTTACATGAAATAACAGTTCTTACCAGCACACGTTTCTGTTAGTCCCGCCACTCCCGAGCCATCTCAGAGTTTATTACAACACCATTCTGCGATGACAAGTGCCATAGCAAGCCCACCGCCCAGTGTCATACATCTCACTGCAGGAAGCATGCCACTGTGAAGCACAAAGCCCTATAGGAAAAATGCAATGCTACGTCGCTTGGGTCGAAGCCTACCAACCTCTTAGTCACAGATTGCCGTCGTATCACCTTATCGATACACATTCAATATTCTGCATCGCTGTCGCTGCCTGTGAACAAGGAATATGCTGGTTGGGCATCAGACTATGGATCATCGCCGAATCATCACTTGCAAAGTACAATTGATGCAAGAATTAGCGTTATCTCGCAAGATTTGACAAAACGCCATTCTGATGTCTTCTTATCAAGAGCTGAAAATAAATATCCAGTTTTTAAAAGAAGGCTGCAGGCTGCCAAGGCAGCCACGGATGAACACATCACATCGTTACAATTTTATGCAGCCGAAAACGCCTCTGATGATCACAGACTGGGCTATACCAATGGATGCTTCACTGGGTTTCCACTGCGAGCCAATTGTCATCTCAGTCACATTTTGTCACACAACGTCAAGGCTATTGATGCAGCCGACGCCATTATTGCCAGCAAGGCTGCCCAAAGTAAGCCCAGCAATATTTCAAGTAGATGGTAGCATCACGACACAAGGACAGTAAATATTTCTCATGAAATTTCTCTTGTCGTCCATTGTTGCCTCAAAACAGAGGGTTATATCCGGCACCTTCTATGATTCAACTCTGACATAGTCCAAAGCATAACTGCAACCACCACTAACAAGACGTTGTTGTCACTACGTTTTAGCGTCATCGACTTTTTTCTGATCGCCCTGATCGGTCATCGGTAGGCTCAGGTACCTTGTCCCCACGGGCCAATCGCCACACCCCTGCGATGGCGCAATCTGACAACTCAGGTTGTCAGCAGTCGCAGTCTATTGGACGGAGTGTTCTTGGAACGCGGGGCTTGACCTGAAGCTTGCAGATGCAGAGTAAGCCCAACCGGACCGGTCAACGTGTTACACGGCCTGGATCGTGGTGAATTTGCAGGTCTTTTGTTTTGTTTCTGACAACTCACGTGAGGCTGGGAAGGAGGGGAGTCTGAATCCTTCGAGGTAACGCTATTCAAAACAAGATTTTCGGCATGTTCTCAATGCGCTAAACTCTACAGATGCGTCTCGGAAAATAACGTGCCAAGATACAGACTTGGAGAGTGTGTGGGTCACGGGTCGTGGACTCAGCTGGGCCCGGTAAATATTCTTGGCTACTGGAGTGTAACGTCGTGTAGCCACCACCTCCGCCTTAGGGCCCGGTACCTGTAAATCCCCCGCAAAACGGTAAAAACGGTAGTCACTAGGAAAAACTGCATGTAGACTACAGTTTCACCATTGTAAATACGAGCTCAAAATGTGCGGTATAGATAAGATTAGCGATCACGCAATCGGGTATGCAGTTCACGTCAATCCAGGCCCGCGATAGTTCAAACTATTCAAATAGTACAGCTGTTAGAATAGTACAGAGCTTGTTTCTGCAATCGCCGAATGAGACGCTCAGATAAGATAGCCTGATATGCGAAGTAACCCTCCAAACCCAACGGTCAACCGGTAAGCTGACTTGTAGCAAAAATCGCCACAACAGATGAGCTTAACCATATTGCCGTCCCGCTGCAATAAAGCCTGTCGACCTGCATTAAATACTTGTTCATGGCTGCATAAACACGAGCTCGCCGGCAGATACGAGCTTATGGCTGAACATGATTGCTGTGATTGGCCGGTGACGATGAAAAAATTGAACAACTCAACAACAGCGGCCTTCCAATATTCGGCCGAGCGAGATTGAGGTTGGGTGTTGGTGACATGATGAGGCCCAACTTGGATGATGGTATGATTGAGCATGTGCATATCGCAATATGTAGTAATTGAGCAACTCACCAAGAGAGGTTGGACAGCCGAAGTGGACGGTCTGCATGTAGATGATTTGTATAAAGAGGACTGGTGATCTCCTCATTCCAAGACTCCCTCAGGCTCAACCACTGATTCAACTCTCCTGATCACTCTTTCAAGAACATCACTACATCTCCATCAAACCTTCGCTACAAGTCGCAACCGCCAACATGAAGTTCTTAACCTTCATCGCTCCTCTCATCACAATCCCTCTGGTCTTCGCCAGCCCCAACCCCAACTACTACCCTCCTCCCCCCAAGACCAAGACCGTGACCGCAACAGTCACCGTCACCAAGCCCATCTACAAGCCTCCCGTCACCAAGACCGAGACCGTCACCAAGAAGGTCCCCGTCACCAAGGTCGAGACCGAGACCGTCACAAAGTTCAAGCATAAGCCCCCCGTCACCAAGTATATCACCAAGACCGAGACCGACACCATCACCAAGACCGTCACCAAGCCCATCTACAAGCCTCCTGTCACCAAGACCGAGACTGTTACCGTCACCAAGCCCATCTACAAGCCTCCTGTCACCAAGACCGAGACTATTACCGTCACCAAGACCGTCACCAAGCATCCTTATCCTACCTACCATAAGTACGGCAAGGATTACAAGGCTTAAGAGAGCCATGTCTCTCATATGGACAGCCTCAAAGGTTCATGTTCTTACCTCGTCACTTCTGGCTGCAGTCCCGGGTGACAGGTGGGTTCCTCTGGCCAGGCTATGATGGATCATGACGTTACAATGACACTCCTTAATGATTTAATATCTTCATTTTGTCACTTTATAAGCGCTATCACCACTGCAGGTTGAGCTGGTGGGGAGAGAGTCACCATTTGGTGGCTCTTCTTTGGCGCATTGGATAAAATTTCTTCTTCAAAACCTTCATTACATAGTGGACATAGCCGCGGTGTAACGGCGACTACGGTTATCTATAGACCTTACATATCTTGAATGATATTAGTTTTTACTGCAGCAATGATGCTTTTAGTGCACTGAGGGTGATGCTGACTACCTGAAAATTTGACGAAACGCATTAAATTAGTAGAACCTTACTAACTACATACTGAAAAGCATGATATAAAGAATCACTATACTTATACAACCTGGAGTTCACGGAATCCTGCTTTTTCACTAGTCCATCGATCTAAAAAGGGTCTGTGAAATTGGTCGACTCTTATAGGCTCGTGTAACTTGCTCCGTCGGTAGTACATCTCAAAGACAGGCCTGGTCCCTACACCAAATCCGAGGTCCATATTTCTATCCAGCTTTAGAGCTCTAGTCTATTCGAGAGCGATATTAAAAATCCGCTAATTGTCCGCCAGTACTTTGATGATTGATGCTATACAAGCATACTTCTCCCGATTGATAAGCCCCTCAACAGAACTTGGAGACTTTTCTGCTACGTGGAAAATATTTGCTTTTAACCTCTCCTCGGGGAGAAGAAGTCGCACACATGTATAGCTAGGAATCGGAGACGAGGGACTGGGAACTCGAGATCAGCGTGAAATATTAATAATTCGTCGAAGCGAATGGAAAAGCCCGTGAGCCGACAGAGATGTAGCATTATAGGACTGTAGACTATATTTTATAGCCAAAATCACAAGAAAAAACGATAATTAGTTCTGTCCAATTATTTCTCCGTCCCCTTTTCCTTCTCAGGGCTCAACCTCTTGATCTCTTCCGCCAATCGTTGTATTTCCTTCTCCAGAAAATCATTTCGTTCCACGAGCTCCGAAATCCACCTATCCCGATCCTCTTCATCTTTCAATCTTTGAACCTCATCCTGCAAATAACTTAGATATGTCTGTGCCACCTTCTTAGCATCGATACCCAGATCTGTTGTGTTTTCTAAGAAGTCTTAGTGGCAGCACGAAGAGTTGGCAACATGGGCTGTTACAAACCTTTCGTCTTCTCTGGCATATTGGCAAACCGGTTAGCTTGTAAAGAATACTGGCTGTGTCCCGGGTCCGGGTCTGAACTGTGTAGGTACGGCATTGCATACTTTTTGTATTGATTTCTCCGCATTGTTCGTATTTATGTCTCCTCGCATAGCATGGAATGAACTGACATGATCTGATAGCTATGACCAACGCGTCACCGCCTGTGTGCCATGTGGAACTCCACTATCCTACGGTCTACACGTGCCGCTCCCCCTGTGTACCACGCGGTCTAGGGAGTTAGTCTCCCTAGCGCCAGTAGCTGAATCGTACGGTGCCTGTCAGGCTGAAGATTAGACTTTGACATGACAGCAAACCCCCACTATTCTCCACTGACGATTCTCTTTTTGGCAGCTCGTCAAGATGGCTCCCATGGGTCCAGGGGTTATGGATGTGAAATCGCATGCGAGAATGACGGCTGTTGATGGGATTGTGTTGATTGAATCGGCATCCCAGACCATAGAACCTGGTTGTAAGCTATATTCGTCTGAGACACCTCGTAACACCTTTATTAGTGATCTGCATGAGATACGGTGCCACCACTGCCCGATGGCAATCTCGATAGATGTGAAATACCCAACGCAGATCACCATTAGAGGTCTGAGCACCTCTGGTGAGACCCATCGTAACCATTTCGACTTCCATGACTCGAACCTTCACGGGCTATGGAGCCAAGTATGGTATCTCCGACTAGAGGCATAGGTGATCCGAAGCGTTGCCCACAATCCGCTTTGGAGACATCAGCTGCCCCGGAAATGCGGAAAAAAGAATTCTTTTGCTGCATTAGCAGCCCTCCTACCAACAGTCGAAGATCGTCGCTTAACCATCAAGCGAGGGTTGAGATAAGCTTTGTCCATGTCGGCCCGGTCTTAATGCCCATGTCGACCGGACTTATCCGTCTGATCAGGGTTTATAAAGACTTTGTTTTAATTGAGGCGCTTGTGCCTAGTCGCAGTGTCTCGCTTCACATTCGTTACTTACAAGAGTTTGCCCTAGCTTTTACCTTCAGGGCATAGATCACCTCGTCCCACTTTGCTTTTGCCAACTACACAGCACAAATCCTGGACCATCTTGGCACTGACTCGGAGCTGTTGAGTCGCCAAGTCTTTTGAATCAGTTCCAATCTGTCATGAATATCGTTGTGGCATGATGTGTGGGCACGGGCTGCAAAAGCAATCTCCAGATAGTTCGGTCAAATTTCTCTCGTTGTTATTCCATGCAGTCTAGATAGCACTGGGGTAAGATTGCGAGATGTGATGGGAATCGACCGTGTGTTGGCCACTGCCTAGCATAGAAAAGTTCCCTCGAAAGCCCAGGGTGCTAAAATAACCGCCCTTTGCGCATTATTTAATCCCTCATGGAGAGAGATTCCCAGCTTAAAGCCACTGCTTGTTTCCATAGTGGGACACGAAAGAACCTCCACTACCAGCCTCAATACTAGCCTTGTTGATAACAGAAAGGACTGCCGTGACAGATTCTTCGGGAGAAATGGCACCCTCCCAATCAGGTGCGTAGCTTTTGAAAGCAGCAACCATGTCGCGAAGTCCCTGAAGCTGCTCTTCCGTATCTGTTTCTTATCAGCATGTGATGTAAAGGAGCCGTCGGTACCATAGACCTACATTTGGACATGTCCTGGGTAGCAACAACACCTGGAGAAATAGCCATAAACAAAATACCCTCCTTCCTATACTGGGCATCAAACTTGGCAACGGCGATATTGAGTGCGCCCTTGCTGATGCTGTAAGGGGCCCCCTGGACAATAGAGAATTTAGAAATGAGATCTGCATCGGCCATGCCCGACGAGATGGCGATGACTTTCTTGGCTTGGCCCTTGCGGATAAGTGGCAGGGCTAGGTTGAAAAGGTGGATGTTTCCGAGGGTGTTGATCTTGAAGGACTCGAGAAGGTCTTGTTCAAGTCTCTCGGGTTCCTCGCCCCTGAGCTGTAAGCAACCGAGCGATACAGGGATCAGAATGAACTTACAGAACGCCGATGGGGTGATGGGCAGACCATTCAGATTGAAAAGCAGCGTTGGCGATGATATAGTCCAGGCTACCCCCGGTGATGTTGGCTACCTCTTTGACCAATTTCTACTCGTGATCAGCGTGAAGTTTGGTCAATAGGCGAATTGGTTACTTACCTTTACCGACTCGAGGTTTTGGATCTCGCCTTGGATGGTATGGATGTTGGATCGTCCAGGTAATTCACGCTGAATCTTGTCTTCAGTTGCCTTTTTGTTGCGGACGAAGCCAATGACGGTGTTATTCGAGTCAGCAGACAATTGACGAACGAACTCGAACTATGTGATGTTAGTGCTGTGGTTGGCAAGATGAGTTTGGGGGACTTACACCGAGGCCTCGGGAAGTTCCGGTGATGAGATAAGATGACATCGTGATGACGTTGGTTGAAGTGATGTAGTGTTGAGTAACTTATGTGTCTTTGATTCGGAATCTTCAATCCATGGCGAGGGCTGTAGCCATATATATACCATTCTTGAGTTACAGTTTCGCTCATGATGTGTTCTGGCAACTATTGGTGCTTTGTAATTCGGATTGACCCTGCTAGCGATGCGCCTCTTGGTCAGCGAGTTGGTGGACGTTATAGTGGGGCCCTCGCAAAAAGTTGCCCTGCACCAAGGGCCTATCATAAGCTGCATACGCCAAAGTCGCATTTATCGTGGGCTTCACAGCATTTGAACAAGAAATGTAATTAAAAACTTATTATAAATCTTTTCTCAAGTCTTTCCAGCTCCGTTCTGGCTCTGCAACTTTTTGTAAGCTTGGGAAGACTTCTAACCTGAGTCCGCTTACAACATTGCTAACAATAGCTACTGCTGGCATTTATGCAAGTCATAATACACATGCCAACTTATTGAGTTCCGTGGTTCAACTGCTGTTGGACGGTATGATTTAGATGTTTTGGATTGAATACTTTTGTTTTATATAAACGCTGGTACCGACTTATGAGTCAAACTCAGAATAACACCCAACTTTCGAACATAATTCATGTCTTCCGTAAACAAGTCCTTTTGCACCCAGACCGTTTCAACAACCCTTTTAACAGTCGCAATATTTCGATACTGCATGTTTTCAGTCGTCCTCTCCATAACTTCCAGGATGATCATCCTTTGCCTATCGCTTTCTGCCTCGCAGCCAAATATAAGCAAAGGGAATGGCCATTGACAGGCAGGTAGTTGTTCAAGCAACTCAAATGCCTGTCCGACCCACGTTGTGAACTTTTGATCTAGTGGGAGGATCCCTGCGGACGCTCGCCTAAGATAGATCAGAGTAGATAGACGGTACAGCTCGACCACCAGATCAAATGCTGGATGCGTTGTATCAGCAGAAGCGTTGTTCGGCACTTTCTTCTCAAGGTTGCGCAGCTTCCAATCTAGTATTTCAAGATGGTTTCTATGAGCCTTCGTTTCATAACGCGGGTCGGAAGGCACTGTCACGGCGTTGAAGGCTTCTGACAGAAGGTATAATATCTCATGCGGCGCTCCTGTAAGACTTTCGGGCTTTAAGAAATATCCTGTTAGCTAGCTCCGCTCGGTAGTGGAGGGTGCATACCTGTCCGTTACCGCATACAACTGGGTGAAACGAGTCAGCAGCGTCACCAGGATCAAGCGTGACATGTGGCTGCCAGTGGCGCAGGCTGAACCTAGATAAAGTATTATAATAGTGCACCCAGCCCACAAGAGCAGTTATATCGCGGTCGAGGTTATCCACATCTAGCCCAGCTGTCTTGACGATCTTGGCAGCGCCACAAGCATACCACAGCCAATGGCTTGACTTCATGGAGTTTTGCTGTATCTAATGCAGGTGTTAGTGCGTCCCTTCTTTGGGGGTGCGGCCCGTACCTCTAGCGTGCTCAGTATCATTCCAGCTGCTATGTGGCAGGCTGAATCGGTGACACTGATGCGGCCTTGTGTTGACTCTGCTAGTTTTCGCAGAGCGGCTACTTTATACTGGGCGGTTATTTGGGGCGGGTTGTCGCGATGGAAGGATGCGAGTGCTAGAGCAGATTTCAGAACTGCTGTGGATGAAGGTGAAAAGCCTGAAAGGGCTATCTGGATTAACAGGTCCCTGACCCTTGGAGCTTCGTGGCCAAAAGACGTGATGGAGTATGAAGCTGTCTGTATGACTGGCTGGAGTAAGTGGGAGCTATTCGCAAGGGCCATGCTGGTATGTACTTGGCGATTATACTTACAGTACTGAAACGATCTCTGATCGGCTGGATTGAGTCGAGCTATGGGTCCCACTGCCGGCCCTTTGATCAATGATAGTGGCCCAGATGCCTCAAGAGAACTTGCATCAGAAGGGCCAAAGGATACTTCAGGCAGTCCCAACATATGGACTCCATATGTCTCATTTGACATAGATACCACACCATGCAGCTTAATGTCTGTAAAGGTAGTGTTCACCAATCGATTCTCGGCTTGTCTACCTCTGAGACGCGGTCGAGGACCAACTATAGCCCGTCGGGTATCATTCCCGCGCGGCCAAGACAACTGCATGCCGTAGCCTTTGCAGTGACGTCCTGCTTTGATGCATCGATTGCATTTCGGATAAGCTTGGTCACAGCGCACTTTACGCGCTATCAGTTCTGTTAGTAGCGTGAAGTACAGGGGGCTGGATAGGGCGAACCTCGACAGGTTCCGCATCCCAGGGATGGCATTTTGATGGCGCAGAGATATGACACAATGATGCTCGCAAAAACTTTCCACTCTTAATCCTTCTTGGATATCTAGGTGGCATGAGGGAAATGATATGAGAGTCTTCGCCGAGGAATGATGCGTTTCTCCGATTACCAACATCAAGTAAGCAGCCACAGACAGGATGGAGTCGGCAATATGCCGGCAATACTTTATCTCAATTGCGAGCAACTTTCTGCGAGATGATTATTAATGTGGAGAGATCGAAACTAAGCTGTTATCTCACTAGTGCTTATCTATCTTTAGAACAACATTACGCGGACCGGACCATTGACAGGCCCTAGGGTAAGTATGTTATTTGGCGAATATTGAGTGTTCATTGCAGTCATACTGACATTACTCCTGTATATATATCGCCAAATAGTCTCTTCCTCACAGCTTAATGACTCATTGTAATTCAAGGCCTAATCAGGACAGAGAATGTCCAGCAACGAGGTAGCAGATTAATCCCGCATCATCACCCAAACAACATTTCCATGGTCGATCACCGGTGCCTTTAAAATACTCATCCCTCTTAACAATTATAATCCAATCCAAATCACAGATGTATCTCAGTCGGATTATCACCTTGAACAAAAGCTGTTTACATAGCCATACGCTTGTCTCGCAAGTCTAGTACACATATCCATGATTTACCCCCAGGAGTGAACACTGAGATAAGATGAAAGATAACTGATAAGATAAGACCAGACCCTTGTCATCGGCGTCTTGGTGGAGTGGCCCATTTCAAGACACCGGCCGGCTAAGACCAATCAACCAATAGATCCAGCTGGGATGTACTAGCAATATTATGATTGGTAGATCGCCCCTGTCGAATATTTCAACGAAAAGGCGGAATGATTATGAACGCGGAATTGTCTCTGTGTCAAATAGAGTCCGTCTGCGCGTCACGGCAAAGCAATTTTCTCTTCACTTACCATTCTAAACCCTTCATCTCGATGAAATTTCCCTGCCACGATCGTTGATTACTGATGCCTCCAAGATTGCTAGCTCACCTTTCAAGGCAGCATTGATGATGACTCGACTGCGTCTCGGGCGAATAACATGGCCCCGGCACGATTCAATAACATGCCCGACGGCACCTCAACGATGGTGTTGCGAATGCATCTGCCTTGACCACTGACAAATACAATTTCCCACGATCGCGATCCCATCATACTCAAAATCGTGGCAGGCGTACATGATGACGTCGCGAGGAAGAATCACAAAATCACTCCGCTGAAGGAAAAACGGCCAAATTGCATAACTTGCAGCGAGTTTTGTTCACTAATCAGCCGCTTAGCTGAGCGTGGTAGGGCTTAGCGCCGCAATGCCCGCAACTTACGCCGCAAATAGCTGTGTTACCAAGATATGCTTAGATGCCTTTAAAATCGACTTGTCGGCATATTTCTATACGAAAATTCGTTTTTAGGTATATAGTATCTTGAGATTTATTTTGGCTATGGCTGATCAGAGTGTACAGCAAACGCAACGACGGTAGGTGATACTTCAAGCGATGAGACAGGAGAGCTGACAGAGGTGCAGACCTCCTGGAGTCGCTTGTACGCCATGTCGGCGGTCAAAGATGAAGTGTGTAACTTCAGATCCGGCAGCTTCTGTGTGTGATCGGTGTCAGAGACTGAGGAGACAGTGTGTATTCGAGTCACATCGCAGAGGCCTTTGGAGGAGAGATGTGTCGGGGAGAAGGTAGGCAAGACCACGTAACAAAGTGATGTAGTTGACATCTCTAACAGGGAAGACCGGCCACGTCCCTCAGAAGAGGGCATCGAGGAGAGACTAGTTTCTGGGTCCTCAGATACCCAAGCTTTCCAGACCCCTGATCTACTAAACCGGAGGAAGTCGTACCAGAATCGAGCTCCCGAGTCAGTCTCCTCGTCTTCCAGGTCTGACCAATCCCCGTTTACACCAGCTTCCTTTGTCGCGAATTATCAGGATACTCGGGCTTTGTCACTGGGTGCGACTTTGAATCTAGATCCGCCAGTGGAGGGAGAGCCTACAAGCCCTTTGGGCATACTCCAGCAGAGTTTGCCAGAAGCAGTGAACACGACGAGGAAGCACGACCCTGTTGATATGGGACTCATTAGTCGACCATCCGCACAGAATCTGTATGAAGGGTATGTATAACATGGCTTATGAGGGGTTCGCTCGCTGATCTGTGCAGGTTCTTCAAGCACTTCAACAGCCTCGTTGGACTACTCGATCCAAGCCTTTACACATTCTCATACACAAGATCCAGATCAAGTCTGCTGTTCACCATGATTCTCACCATATCATCACGCATCTTTCAACCAGAGTCCCATAGGCATATAAGAGATCATGCCGAGTCTCTTCTAGGCAAAGGTCTCCTGGCCTGTGATTCGGCGATCGAGAACATCTGGGCCATCATCTGTATGTATCACTGGAAAGACGCAAACGATACTAGGGGCTACACCCTGATAGGATTTGCGCTCCGGATGGCGGCTTCAGCAGAATGGAGCATGACACGTCGAAGCGACGCGCATGAGTCGGGAGAGCTGCAAGTGCGACAGAGCAGAGACAGAGATCGCGTGTGGCTGGTGCTGGGAAACATTGACCGGACGTAAGATCCTCTGAATCAAGATTGACACAGAGCGCTCGGCTTACACTCGCTAGATCAAGCTACTTCACCGACAGGCCTCTATCAACAACCATCGTTCTGGAGCATGTAGCATCTAGGCAGTGGATGGGCCTGACAGAATGGACATATCCACTAGGAGATGGCAAGGCAGTTGGTGGGCATGAATTGACAGCCATTGCCAGTAAGGTGTACGAGAGCATGATGAGAACTCGTGCCGACTCTCGTGTTTCTACGTCATCACTCGATTTCGAGACGTTTCAGAAGGATATGGATGACTTTAATAACAGGATTTCTGCATGGGGAGACTATTGGCAGGCTGAATTCGCTACATGTAAGATAGTAAGCACCTCAAGAGTCTGGAGAACCATACCTAACATTATCCAGTTCCCAACCCAGAGCCTTTCCAAACACCTCTGATCTACCTCTTTAGAGATTACATGCGTCTTTACTTCAACTCGGTATTTCTACATCGAATGCTCGTCTCAGAAAACAGATCTACGCCGCACGATCTCATCACCCATACAGCTCGAGTTTGTTTCTGCAGCGCATTGAGCGTACTGCGACAGGCTATCGAAATGGGAGAGTTAGACATCATCTACTACCTTTGGGATACGGCGCACCTGATGATCGCCTATTCGGCCATGATGATCCCAAAGCTATTAAGACAAGATATTGACGATTCATCGATCTCGAAGACTGAGGCCATTAATACGATCACTCAAGTTACGTCTGCATATGTCATTGCAGCCAAGTCAATGGGCCACTCTGATCCACAGAACAGCGCTGTATTAGCTCAAGCTCATCTCCTCTCTGCCATTCTAGCGCGACTGAAAGCCGAACTGGCGCAAGAAAATTCCGACATGATTTCTTCGGCCATGCCTGATAACCTCTCCACCTCGGGCCTCTCCTGGATCGAAGACCAACTGAACAGATCCACGTTATTCTCTGACGGAGGAATGGAACCGACGTTGTTAGAGTACGTTGATATGGATACCCAGACCGTCGAAGACATGAGTTCGTTTATTCCACAAATGTACGAGGAATTTGATCTTATGTTGGATGACGATTTTGTGAAATCGAAATATTTTGAGGTTGGGTTGCTGTCATGGAATGAGCCAGGCATATTCATACAGCCTCATTAGCCCTCGAGACCTGCTTTTGTAAGGTGGTAGCCTGTAGCAACCTGTACTTCTGTCCTGGTACTGTCTCTCTAGTCGTCCCTCTATGATCCAATGTCTGTATCTTGTAATCGGAACTAAAAGTCCGGACTCTGGCGATCGGTCAAGCAAAGCCACCTTCGTTAACACATTCGACTTTTACGATAGGTAGTTACAATGTTGAACTTACCGCCCGCTTCACCATTTTTCACACCAAGGATAGAAGCTAATCGGTCATAAATGAGATATCCAACAACGGCAGTATGTAACTCTCATTTCACTAAACGGAAAAGAAGATGTCTCACATAAGCTGGTAACCCCAATATCTGATACCAGGATCTCTAATACATAAAGTTATACGCATCAAATCATGACTCTTTGACAGCCTTCAAAGCGGCACGAACAACCTCCTCAAAGTCCTGCTTCGGCAGATCCAGCAAATCATTCATGATTTCCCCCTCCTTCTCAAGATGCCCCCAAATCGCCCCGTAACAAAACCCGTCTCAATCAGAGAATAAACAGCGTAAGGATCCCCAGCTGCCACAGCAGCCTGGTTCTCTCTAATCAACTTCTCACTATCAATCTTCTCAACAGTGAACTTTTCCCCGCTGACGCTCTCAATGGTCTCAAGGAGCATATTCTGGGTGATGGCAAAGTCACTCAGCCAAACAATTCTGTTCTTTGTCTCTTCCCATTTCTTTGTCAGGGCGTTGATCATTGCTAGAGCCGTGTTGGCCTCAGTGGTACAGCTGAACCAGCCTTCTCCATCATCCCAGATGACAAACCTCTTATCCTTGATGTGCATCCCCAGAAAGTCATGCACGGCACTCCACTTGAGCCACATGCCGCAAGCGATAGCCATCCACTCGAGGCCAGTAGATTCCTTGGAGCGAAGATAATCCTGCACCTGGCCCTTCTCTCGAAACACGGAGTTCAATGCTCTTGCGTCAGGGTTGTTGTTATTGAGACCATACTCGGAAGCAACGTAGCGTTTCACTTTCGCAGCGACTGCAGCGTCGACGAAGCGGAGTTGATCAGCGACGGCTAAGGAGGTCATGCAATTGATAATAGCGTCCTGGCCGGTGAAGGCAGAGATGAGGGCTTCAGTTGGGTATGAATCATCGATCTTGATGACCTGTACGTTTTCTGGAAGCTTGCCCTTGGATGATGAGCGTTGGAGGACGGCGACTAGGAAGGAAGGTTCTTTGACTAGGGCGTCTAGCATGATGGAGCCGATTGAGCCAGTGGCTCCGACAATGAGAAGTTTCTTGAATGGTGAAGACATTTTTGAGAATGAGATTCGTTGAGTTCAGTTCTGTTGATATTGGGCAAAGTGAATCTTGAATTCCAATACATATATACAGGGTGCCAATCTATCTATTTTAATAGTCTGTTGCTGCTTACTGCCTCTCGTGATACCCTCACAGTCCCATTGCATTCTGCACTCTGCTTAGTGATCATACCCTTGTCTGTATTACCTCACCCCACCTTATCAAGACGCCCATCTGCACCCCGCCGGGCGTGACAGCTTACGATGCTAGTCGGGATCTTTAGAATGACATCCCGGTTCCCTTTTCACGCCCTTCAATTCTATCTGAATATCTTTTGAATTATTATTTTAAAGGAGAGTTAACATTTCATTATAATATTCAGTTGCTATCTTAGTCGCCAGATCGCCATGTAGATAACAAATGTCGCTGCTCCCTATCGTGTATTTTCTACCAGTGAGTAATCCAGCCGTGTGGCGCTATAATTGGCTGGTACATCCTGCAGAGGCAGGGAACGATGAGTAACCACCGCCGATGACAGAAATGCCCGACTAGCAGAAGCCATGAGACGTTGATGCAATAGTGTTTATGTAGTAATCATCTAAAGTAGCTGTATAGTACTCAGAGGTGATATACGTCAGTCTCGGTTGAATGAAACCCCCTGTCATTATTAATCGGAATGATTATCTTGATCCCGAGCTTGGATATTTGAGACTATAGCCCTGATCGGCAAGCCCGATGAAAGCTACCGGGGAGCAACCGGGGAACGGTTTCAGTACATAGATTCTTTGAATTATAATTTGTGTTATTCTATGAAACACCTGATAAAGTTGTCGGTAAAAGGCTGCAAACTGAGGGGAATTTCTCTGCGACCTTACCTGTCTAGGTAATTCAAACAGCCCCTCCAAGCTTAATACATCTAAAAACCTAATCGCGAGGAACATCTTAGCAACCTTACCAATCTAGGTAATTCAAACAGCCCTCCTAGCTTGATATGTCTAAAAAAGAACCAATTCTACAGCCCAATGAGGTAGGTAAAATGATAGGAATTGTGTTGCTTTTATTTAAAAAATCTGTAAAAACTGCTGCCTGGTAGAGATCGCCCGGCTTGCCAATTGTTAAGTCGGCGGAATCATGTAATCGAGGCTCGATTACGTGGTACCACTGGTTTAACGCCGATCAGGGCCTATATATCTTCCAACACCGTCCTGACTGTCAAGGCAAAACCAACATCTTCCATGACACCTGCTTCGACGTCATAACATTCTATCTCTCGCTTTTCTAGCATCAAAATGGCCCCTACAGAGTATACCATCTACCGCGGAGGCGCTGGCAACGGCGGCTTCTCTGCCTCCTCCGTCAAGCTTCCTATCCTCGGCCCTCACGATATCCTCGTCCGTCTGACCCACAGCGGCGTGTGCCATTCAGACATCGTGCTCTGCCAATTAGGAGCCCCTGTAGCTCTTGGCCACGAAGGAGTCGGTGTTGTCGAGTCGGTCGGCTCGCTGGTGACGCAATTCAAGATTGGTGATCGGGCCGGCGGAGGATTCCACCGCAACGCCTGTGGTCACTGCAAGTACTGTTTGTCAGGACGAGACATCTATTGCTATGAGCGCGTTATCTTCGGTGAAGGTGACTTCGACAACGGTACCTTTGGTACTTATTACATCGGCAAGGAGACGTTTCTCCATAAGATTCCTGACAGTCTTGCCAGTGAACATGCTGCACCTCTTCAGTGCGCAGGCGCTACTGTGTATTCTGCTCTCAAGGCTACAGTCACATCCGAGAAGCGTGTTGGCATTCTAGGCATCGGTGGCCTTGGCCATCTCGCCATTCAGTTTGCGGATAAGATGGGCGCCCATGTTGTTGTTTACAGCACCAGCACTAGCAAGGAGGCTGAGGCACGGCAGCTAGGCGCCAAGGAGTTCCATCTCTTTGGGAATATGTTTGATACGGCTACGGCGCCGATTGACGTTCTTGTGATTTGCGGAACCAAGTATCCGGACTGGGATAAGTAAGTACTTTAGTACTACGCGGAAAGACTTGGCTAATAATGCTTCTGCAGGGTCATGACTAAAGAGTTCCTCGCTAGAGACGGAACCATTGTCCCTCTTGCGGCTCCAGTAAACGGACCTCTAAGCTTACCGTATGTCTACTCACCTCTAATGAAATATGATTGATATTGACCACCTCACAGTGCAGAAGCAATGTTCTTCCAGGGTTACCATGTCCATTCAAACCTCGTTGGATCTCGAACTGTTCACGACGAGATGCTTGAGTTTGCCGGGCGTCACGGCATCAAGCCTATGGTTCAGCTCTTCATGCATGAGGGTGCGTCGACCATCAAGGAGGTCTTTGAGTTGGTTGAGCGTAACAAGATGAGATATAGGGCTGTTCTGGAGATGCCCAACTAGACTTGACCTTCATGAACAGCTTCGTTGTTAGCTATTTTATATAAATCATTCATCGATGACAGGATTCAGCCGTGATCTAGGAACGTGATGTCATATCGATAGGGATGTTATATAGGCTATTGCCGCCCAAGAAAGGGTCTTGGGATTGAGAATCGGTATCGTACCAAAGTAACCCCCCATCTTCGTTGATTCGGGCTCCAGTATTCTGTGCCCCAGGCGCTAATGCACGCTGAACCGGACCGGTCAGATCATCTCGGCAGCGCTCCAATAGGGACTCCGGCCTGCTATCTTGGGGCTGATAGACCCCGCTAGTCCAGGCTAGAACAGCCCGACGTTTTTATGGTCCGGATACGAAAACCCCGACATCTGCAAACAATGCTGGACTTGATGTAAGCGATAAAAGCCTGTTATAACAGTCAAACTATTATTTTCATCAGACTAAATCTAAAAAGTCTGGATTTAAGCTTATGTGGTCATGGCCTGACGCTTACTGGAGTTTGTTTATTGGACTATAACGCGGTGTAACAACACCCGCAGTGCTATCGTGGAGCAAAAGCGAGACGCCGGTGTCTTGAACATGAGAAGCCACATTGACCGGTGTGTCGCCATACCATAGCTTACCCCAAAATCTGACGTGAGATTTTTGGGTCCAGTCAAGTTCTTCTCTGCTCTAGGAAATAACATCGTGCATAGTATTCTGAGTTCATAGTAGTTCACGATGTTGACAGGATGGCATGAGAAGAATATCCATGAATATTGTAACATTAGGGGGCCTAGTAGATAAGAACCCATTTTAAATTGGCTATTAAAATCTACATTATCCTTAGCTGCAAGGAAATGCCGGCGTCTATCCTGCACGCCGGCGTCTTGGTGGAGATGCGGATCAATCACTCCGATCTGTAATCACTTAGTCAGTGACTCTTCCCCAAATGATTGGTTTACCTGTCAGCTGAAAGTAGCGGTTGTTACTTTGAACTCTTGACGGGCCGTAACGCCGCAGAGACGAGTTTCCCATCTCGATGTCTGGGTGAAATATATCTCCCGCCGATCAGCTTCTCCAACGTGCCATGAAACCTTGCGTCATACCATCTTGTAAGAGTATTCTTATTAAGCCATGAGTTCTTCTACATTGGAAATGGATAGTATCTCTGTACTGCCACTTGATGCGGGAGACACGGGGTCGGGACCCAAAAGGGGAAGAAGACCACTCGAAGTACCGGAGGGTGGATCTGTGACCAACGTGAGTACACCATGACTTGACGTCTCGGGATGATTAGTGATACAACTTTCGAGTATCGAGTGGTCTTCTAACTGGCTGTGTTAGCGCAGAAGGATACAGAATCGCATGGCTCAGCGCGCATATCGGCAGCGTAAGGAGTCTGCTATTGATGTCTTGAAACAGAAGGTCGAAGAGCTAGAGAGATCCAAAGAGCACATGGGAAGGGAGTTTATCAACCTCACGTCTGTCATTCTTGAGCAGGATACTGTCAAGAATAACCCACAGATCATTGAGCACATTAAGCAGTCGACCATGAGCTTGCTATCCAGTGCTCGAGAGGTAGATGAGAATGAGAGGCCTGATGTCCAAGACGAAGATCAGAATGATCTCGCCGACGACCCTCTAGTCGAAGTCTCAGCCGGGTTCACTCCTCCCATCCCGCCAGCCCAGGACCTCGACTTTCCCATGATGGATGGCACCGGACAGATTGACTACACCACCAACCCAATCGATCCCATGCTCTCCCAGCAGCGGTCCAATTCCGATTCGACACCACACTCCTTCGATGCAACTTCCTATTTCCAGCTTCCCACGCCCTTCTACGACATGACGTACCAACTCCCCGGATCAACATGGGACTCTACACTGCCCAACCCCCGGTCGTACGCAAGCCACGAACTAAACTTTGGCCGCCGGTATCACAGAGCCGCTCAGGAAGGGGCGTTTCTTCTAGCGTCGATGAGGCATGCGCCTCCTGCGTGGTATCGCAAGGTCTTTGGCTTCTGCATGCATTTTGAGACGAGGGAGGAGATTAGTAGTCGATTGGGTGAAGCGCTGCGCAAGTCGAAGGAGACTACGCTTAATAATTGGCGGTTTCCGTTTACTAATATTGGTGGTGCTGGGACTTTCTTTCCTGAGCAGGGATATGGTAGTGGTGATTTGCCGATTGGCAACAGGTCACTGGAACATGAAGCATACAGACCATCTGAGATGTCAGGTTTCTCAATGGGACCATTTGGTCCTTCGATCGAACAGATCCGAGATCTCCGCCTCAATCCCCAGTTACGCATCATTGATCCAGAGTATGACGGAGACTTCTTTGATTCGGACGAAATCGAGATTTCTCTCCGAGCCTACGGCGTTACCATCCCGTCGGGTAAAGACTTTGTCACAGCGTATATCGACATGAGCATGTTTGAAAGAACATCAGACTCAGAGACAAGCTCTGGGCCCACTACACCTCCTGATATGCCCGGTAACGGGAACTTCGTGGAGAATCTAGACAGTGATGAACCTCCTTCGTTTTCGTGTCCCGCTGGTTTGATGGGTATGGCGATGGGAGCGATGCCGCCGCCACCTAAGGGAAAGGGACCTGGGGAGCAGTGGAAGACGCCAAGTAGGCGGGAGACAAAGGTCAAGATTGACGTTGAGAGACTTATTATGTGTAAGTGAAAGTGCACGCATTGATTCAAATCTGAAAGCTAATTGGTTCTGATAGGTCTTGTTAACTCAACTGTGTGTCTCGGAAGAACACCCGCCGTGCGTCCAATGGATATCCGTAAGTCGTTGAAGATGTCTATCATCCAGGAAGACTAGCATTGGGATACGTCACTGTGATAATGAAGCGATGGTGTATTGGTCGCGGGATGAATGGAGAGAGGCAACATAAGAATGACATCGGAAAAGTACAGGGAGAATGACAGCGGTAGCTCAATAAATGTCTCTATTTGCCCAACTTGTCTCCCATGTATTCTATTCAGCCCGGAGGAGTAGAGTGCTACTGTCCGTTCACTAGCCCTCAAGGAATGTCTCGACATGTTTGAAGAAAGCCAGAGCGTATTGGAAAAGAAAGCCGTGGCCGCTGTTGGGATAAAGAATAAGCTGGCCATTGGGAACCGTCTGATAGATAAGATAGCTGTTTGGCGTGGGGATCATATAGTCGTTCTGTTAAAGGATATCTGTTAGTATACGGCCTCGATCGAAAAAGCACGTAAGGTCGCTCACGCTTCCATTTGTGACCAATACTGGTATCTTGAGATCACTCAATCTGTCATAAGCACCGTCTTCTCCCTTACTCTTCTCCGGACTCTCTGTAAAGTCGTGACCTTGCGTAACCTGTGCCATTAATCCCTTACCACCGTCCTTGTATCCACTACTCAGCCAGAGAGAAACCTCTTCGCCACTTGTTGATGCATTGCGCTCGTGAATCCTCGACCACCAAGCCTCAGCAGCAGCATCGCCCTCAGCGTTCTTGGGGAAGAAGAGTGTCTTGAACACATTGATGTCGACATCCTTGACACCCGCGACAGAACCAACATCTTTGTTCTGGAAGTAAACAAGATCAGGTCCATAGCTGGTACCTGTTCCTGCAAGAATCAATTTGCGAACTTTGACCTTGCTAGGATCCGCATTGAGGGCTATCATTTGAGCGACGTAGCCTCCAATGCTGAAGCCAAGAATATCAATCTCTGTTTCGCCAATCAGTTCGACGAAGTGTGCTATATCAGCAGCGGATTGTCGGATCGAAGTAGCGACGTCGCCGGTGCTGAGACCAACACCAGCATAATCGACTGTGATGATGCGGCGGTGCTTTGCGAGGTTGTTGACAATGAGCGGATCCCATTTATCCATGGGGCCACGGAAGTGCGTCAATAACACGAGGGGGATGCCAGACGCATTGCCGATTTGGCGGTATGCAAAGGTGACACCGTTGGGTGACTCGACATACTGTGTCTTGGCGGTTTGCTGAGTTGGCATTTTGATGGGGTTTGATGAGGTTGGAGATTAGGATACTGGGGAAAATGGCGCTTGGAAACTCCTTACAACTGGCACTTAATGCGTTTATGTACTCGTTTGCGGATGATGCTTGTGATGTCACCAAGAGTCGGAGTGCTTACTCACAAGAGTAATCTTGCCGCCTAGAGAGTCACACTACGTATGCCAGCATATTAGTATTCTTACACGGCTGGAATCATGTGCACAATCAACTACCGAGCTTGGAATACACAATGACTAATACATTTAGTCACATTCATTTGCCGCCGTTATTGTAACTTGCAATGGTTATTTGATGCAACGTGCAGAATATGTTACCTGAGACTTGGAAGACACCAAGCTATGCCTCACACGTCAAGGCCAGAGACTTTCAGTGGCTACCATTATTGACTAAAGTCCAGCATGTAGGCTTAGAAGAGTACGAGGTCGACAGGCTTCGAGACCTAGCTATGAAACGGGGCATTATCATTGCACATAGAGCTGAATTAATGCCATATCAAAAAATCTACTCATTGAAGGCAGACGAGATATAAAATAACCCAAGTCTATTATAAGTCTGGAAAAACATGTGAAGATCTATCATTTGTCCAAAACCATATACTGCATACTACTCATCAAGCCGTAGCCGTCTCTGCATTGTACACCGCGTAGCTACACGGAAGTATTAGTTATGGATTCAAAGGTACATAGCTAATCAGTAGCTTACTCGCTGTATCCAACCTCGTTCACCTCATAGAAGACGGAACGATCGTACTTGGTCAACGACCAACCATTCTGGATTCGGGCAGGGAGATCAGGGTTAGCTGCAACAGAAGTGTTAGCAAACAGAGTGAAAACGCGCACGAACGCAACGCTTACGGATGAAGTGACGCCCGAAGGCCACGAGGTCATCTGTCTCACTAGCGTGCTGCAACGCCTTCTCAGGCGTATATCCTCCAGCCACAATGAACCGCACACTAGCACGAGTAGCTACCTCCCTTATAGGTGCCAAGGTATCCTCAACCTTGTGTAGATGCTCAGGTGTATCTATCGAACCATCTGCTCGAGGCTCGATGGCATGGATGTACGCAATGTGGGGTTGAGCATCGACAATAGCTTGTGCCCAGGGAATAAAAAAGTGATAGCGGTTCGGCTTCTCGCATACCCTGGAAGCGTGTGAATGGTGACATGCGAACGCCAACGCGCTGGGGTCCGATGGCGTCGCTGACTGCGTTGACTACGCGGAGCGGGAAACGGATGTGGTTCTCGACGCTGCCGCCGTATTGGTCTGTTCTGTCGTTGCTGGTTGATTGGAGCTACGATACTGTCAGATATTCCATTTCCTAAGTAAAGGCAAATACTTACAAACTGATCAATGAGCTACAAGTTGTCTGTCAGCAACGGATTTATCTCTTGAGATATGAATGCTTACGTATCCATTGGCGCCATGAATCTCGATGCCATCGAAACCAGCCTCCATGGAGTTCAAAGCTGCTTGTCGGTAGTATTCCACAAAGTCATCAATATCAGCTTCGCTCATGACAGTGAACTTATCCGGGATCTTTCGTGCGGCATCACCGTCCTCGAAGAATGGTTGTGAGCCCGGACTGAAAACAGCGGGGACTAGATCAGGTTCGGCAATACGTCCGATGGTAATCTTAGCCGAGAGAACTACAGTAGGAGGACAAGCTTACCCAAGAGCCCAGAGCTGACAGAGGATGAAGGCTCCTTTGGCATGAACTGCATCGGTGACATGCTTCCAAGCCTCAATCTGCTCTCTGGAATAAATCCCTGGAGAAAAAGGTCGCCCAGATGCCTCAAGGGAGATGAAGGTTCCTTCTGTGATCAATAACCCGCCAGCTAGTCATAACAGTAAGTGATCGTTTCCCCAGTGGTGAAGGCACAGTGAGAACGTACGTGTAGCACGCTGGGAATAGTAATCCGCAGCGTAGGGAGCCGGAACACCAGCTGAATCAGCACGACCACGGGTCAAGGGTGCGAGGACGATCCGATGCTGTAGATCAAGAGCGCCAACCTGGATTGGCTTGAACAGCTTGGAGGTCTGTGAGGTCATTATGTTTTAGCGTAGATGTCTTAGTAGTGTAAGTGAATAAGCGTCAAGAAGTAGAAGTGTAATTGCGATCTTGTGACGCAGGCTTTGATGGTTTGACCGCGTTTATCAAAACTTACTGCATAGATATATACGTCCTAATGGCCTTCATTCATTTATGAACAATCGGTGAATTACTAACATGCATTATCCTTAACAGGTCATATCTGCTTTCAAATCGCGAAATCACGCGAAGGCCGAGGAAACTCCAATCACACCTTTGTTGCGGGTTTATGAGTGACAGGGATAGTGGGTGCTTGCCTTGCGTGAAAGTCGATTAAGACGTGCTGGTTCCACTGCTCGGAGCTGATTACTGATATGCATGCATGCATCAATACAACATCAACGCGGCCATGTTTAGTAAGGTTGGATGAAAAAAGTGAATTTATGCCTTGCCGCTTCACCTCGCAATTATTAATTATTACTCCGTACCAATATTTTGTTGGCTCCCGCGGTGGACCATGAGATTGAATGAAGCGATCGATGTAATTGGCTGCTTTAGGACTTATCACACACAGATCGATAACATAAAGCCTATCTTATCTTATCAGTTCCGTATTTCAGCCTCTCAGGTCGAGATGAGATCACTCAGGCGAGCAATAGAATAATAGTGCAATCTCGATCTTCAGATACTGCATAAAATTACAGAAATAATTGTATGTTGTTCTCTGATTATATGCAATTGCTTAGTGACCAAGCCGTCTCTCGCTTGCTTGCCAAACCGCGGCTTATTCGTCAGATGCAACGAAGTGGGGATCACCAAACTCCATTCCTGCTACCTGTTGTCCACGATGAGACGAGGAGAAGATTATTACTCAGAAACCCGTTCAAACAGGCTTGGTGGGATAAGTTCGTGTGATGAGATGTGTCTAATAATCAGTGATAAGCCCGACATGTAGTCGACACTGCCTAGTAGAAAGCTTGTATAAGAGAGCAACATACAGCACAGGTATAGCTCACTTGCACATATCTCGCATCATAGATCAAACAAGACATCTGGATTCTAACATCACAAGTCGTAACCATGACACCTTCACTCGAGCGCGTTTTCACCATGAGGATGTATACGTCCCCGGAGAAGGCCCTCGTCATTCCAGAAGCCAAGGGTAACAACCATCGCATCATCGCCTTCTTGACGCACGGCCACATCAAGGGCAGTGGCCTCGAAGCAGAGCTTCTCCCTGGTGGTGCTGATTGGATCTTGGTCTGTCCCTTCTTCATACCGAGGCAAAAGACATATACTAACGGTTGATAAGCGTGATCCTGATACAAACACCGGACATCTTGACGTCCGAGTCCAATTCCGATCGAAGGAAGGTCATGGTATTTACATCCACTTCAAGGGCGTTCTACAGATTGATGAAAAGTGGATGGAGGTCTTCACTGGGGGACCGAAGGCTCGAACACTGGAGTTTGGAGAGAATGAGTGGCTTGGATCTCCCATTATTGAGACTAGCCATCCTGACCTGAAATGGGTAGAGCGTTCTGCTTTTGTCAGTGAGTTGCGCTGGTTTGTTGATGGGGATGGGTCTGTTGCGGTTGAGAATGCTGTTTACAGGGTCAGGGCGAGCAGAGTGTGAAATTTGGACATGAGGAGCAAGTTAGCCATCGCGTTCAGTAATAAGTTAATGAAAGCGGTTGTATCATGAGATTGATCTAGTGTAAATCAACGGTTAGATGCAACAAATGGAATGACACCCACGCCTGAGTATTATCCCGACTATAATATATTTTGTCTGATTCAGCCATGATTCAATGAATGAAAAGTTGTAGTGGATCACATGAAAGACATTGAGTTGCATGTCCCAATCCCATGGTCTAGGTTAGCTTTCCGCGAGTCAGTGTACCCCCGTTAGCAAAACTCTAATTAATTCCGTAAATTTTCTAATTGGCTTATCCACGCAGCTGAGTAATCATCTCAAACACCGGGCGGGCTAGTGCTCACGCGTCAGCTCGTCTCCATCAACGACGCCGGCTGACTCAACTGTCATCCTTATCTCTTCAATACACCTCAAGAAAATGTCTTCAAGTTCAGAGAAAGAGAACTCCACGACGCCAGACTCTGACTCTAGGGTCCGGCAGTTCCATACTCGCAGTCGAACAGGCTGTTCCAATTGCCGGACCCGCCGGAAACGATGCGACGAGCAGCGACCGCAATGGTATGGCGATCCTGAATCCTTGGCCCCCACTATAAGCTGAGATCCGTTCACTGATGGGGAAAAATGCAGTTACAACTGTGTCAGGGGTCAGAGGACCTGTGTATATGCACCTCCTAAAATTCCATTGAGGGAACGAAGGGCGCAGCAGAAGGAGACTCGTCCGTGGGATCAAACGCCTTGGGAGCTCGAGCAGACTCCAAAGCAGATGGCTTCCTTGAAAAAGACGAATGTTCCTCCTCGGTTAAGTTGTTTGAATCATGATACAGGGTTTAATAAGTTGGCTGTTGCCATGCCGCTCAAATCTCATGAGTTGTTTCAATACCGTCAGTTGCCATGAACAGCTGTATACTTGTGGACCTGCTGACTCCATTTAGTATTTGAATCAAGTCGGACACTAAAGACGACATCAAAAGTAACCGGTACAGAATAGTTAGTATACCTGTCAATCTTGACATCTGTCGCTCACACAAGTAGTCTTGCGCGTATGATAGATAACCCAAGCGCACTCCGAAGCGCCGTGCTCATGGCGGGAATGCATTTCTCCTTCCAATTCGGCGACCTCGCCACATTCGAGTCCACCTTCTTATATCATAAAATCGAGGTCATGCGTATCATCAATCGTTGGATCGCATCGGGAGACTATAAACTTGAAGCTGCGATTATTAGCGAAATGGCCACCTTGGCTTTCACAGAGGTGAGCTGCGCTCCTCCTCGGGATTATTTTACTTACTGAGAGTCCAAGGCATGTCATGGAGAGCTCGTTGCTGCCGAGACTCACATCAGTGGCATTCTGGCGCTGATTGAAAATGCCCGACCTGATAAACGTGATACGACACGTTCTGATTGCTGTTCCACCGACCGAGAACTAGCTAACCGTTATTTCGTCATGTGAGGCGCAATGAAACCAACCATCTCGATGCATCGTCCCTCTTTCTAACGTCTTATCATAGGTCGTATGTCTACATCACAGGCCTCAAGAGTTTACTTAGCGGCATTTGTCGAACTGGCGGCCACGGCAGCAGTCTCGCTGCTGTACCGGGTCGAAATCTTCTCAAGCTCTCACATACTTGGCACATGAGCGAAGCCATGGAGAACCTCGATTTCAAACTGCAAGCCATTCGTCTCTTCCCATTCTTCTTCAGCCCGCTGCCACAGGGCGCACGGCTCAACAACGTAGACGGACAAGTCATCATCAACTCTTTACGGGATTTTACAGCTGCGCAGGATAATATGTTCAAAGATACTGGTATAGAAACAGCAGACGGAAAGTTTGAAGGTTTCTGGCGCAAGGGTCCTGCATCAAGGGTACTAGGAGAATATGTCACAGCACATATCGAATCTATTTCCGTCCCTGGAAAGGAAAAGAAGAATCCTGAAATGACTCCCTCGTCATTCGTCGGGCCATGGTGCGGATTGGCTGTCGCCTCTATCTTCTACATGCAAGATGTTCTGGGGGCGTTGGAGTACGTCGACAAACGCATTCACAAATACGCTGTTACCTTGCTGCAGCACGATGTCGCCAAGGTTGTTAACTTGAAGGACACACGAAAGAACGAGGCGTTTATGCTGTGGCAGACTTTGGCCGGGCTTATAGGCTCCTTGCGCGCTCTTAAGGATAATGAGCAAGACAGAGGATTGTTATCAGCCAGACAGTTCTTTGAGGGGGCTTTGAAGCAGCAGGCAGCGACTTTGGGTATCTCGACTTGGTCGCAAGCAAAGGGGACGCTGCGGAGGGTAACATGGCCTATGGGGACTGCTGGTCGTGAATTCATCGAGGAGCTATGGGAAAAGACTGTTACTAGGTTACCTAGAGTTTAATTATGAAGGGTTTTAAATATATTAATT